>CAMZMU010000034.1:46913529-47053673 GCA_947311845.1 Poa pratensis
CCCTCAATTTCGTCTGTGCACCGCCGGAGGGCAGTGCACTGCCGCATCCGACGCCGCCGTAGAGGTCGAGCACCACCGCCTCGCACCTCCCCATTCTTCCCTCTGACCCCTCTACGCTGTTCCAATACGCACTCCACAGAGGCTTCTTTTCCCTCTTTTTAGCGCACGGACGCGACCCGACGCTCCGCCGAAGTTGCTGACCGACGCCGACGAAGAGCGCGACATCGCCGCCGTCGACAGAGACTTCCCCAGCAACTGCCGCTCGCCATCGTCTTCCCGAGCGCCGCGTCGATTCGCGTCATCGCCGCTTCCTCCCGAGCCTAGGTGAGAGTCCGTCCACCTCGCCGTCGCCGGCGCGGCAGCGCCGCTCGTTTAGGTCGTCGCCGATGGCGACCTCCGTGAGCCGTTGGATCGAAGATCTACGGCCACGTACCGCTTCGTGTTAAGTTAGACTGCCATGTGGGTCCCACTGTCATAATTTTAATCTTTTCCTCGCGCCGCGTACCGTTTCGCTGAGTCACTGACGGTAGGACCCACCCGTCAGGGATTTCAACATTATCCACAACAGTGGATTTTTCTAATTTAAATCTCTGAAATTCTCAGTAATGATGTCAACTTTAAATTAAATATCTCGAGATTTAGGAATCCAAATAAATCAAACTCAATGTTCTGGAAAGCTTATGAAATGTTTAACCAACACAATTGGTTCATGTCATTTAATTAAATAATTAAAAAAAGTATTATTGAAAATGCCACAGAAGGTTTAAAATCTAAACTTGTTTGTTTCTGACTCTGTTAGTCCAAATAATTCCAAACCAATTTTGCTAGCTTAGTACTGCCTTGTGTTAGCTCCCCTAATTTTGGTAGAATTAATTAAGCAGTATTAATTGTTGACTTTAAGATAAACCCTTCTGGACTAAAACGACAAATATGTTTATTGGTTGATCCAAATGAGTTAGGACCAATTTTGTTAGCTCACATATATCCATGTTTAGTTACCCCTAAAAGGGTTTAATTTTTGGAACAATATAATTTAATTGGTAGCTAAAACTTGATTATTAAGCTACTGGATTCAATCCAATGTGTAGGGAGTTTGGTAACTCCAAATGATCCAATTCAAATTGGGTTGTCTACACATCAGTGGCTTTCCATAGAATTTTAGTTTGTATTTTTGTGACCAACAGAACTCAAGTTGTGGAATTAAACATGAATAACTAGTTTCTGCCATAATTTGGACTTAATTAAATAATGTTTAATTCAATTTATTTGAAAACCAAATTGTGTGGTTTGATGTGTGCAGTAGCAATTGTGATGTTAATGATGGTTATGTTGAGGTGATTGCTTGTATAGCTTAGTGATTGTTTGCATTGTTTGTTTGTTAATTAGACGAGAACGTTGTCGGATATATCGAGGAAGGAGAGTTTGCTGAATTTGAAGAACAAGAGCAAGATCACTTTGCCAAGCAAGGCAAGCTATTCTCTGAGCTTGCACTACCAACATATGCATCTACTTTCATAATATGTTTACTCTCAAAGCAAGATTTACAAAACCCATTTCAAAAATATATGGATATTATTTTGCCACCCTATGTAGTAGTTTATATAAAACTTTAGGATGGGAAAACAATGTTGTTTATTCAAAACTCCTTTGAAATGTCTTGTGAGTTTATGGAACGACGAGATGTCGGTGCTGTGTTGGAAAGTGGAAAAATGGTGATGTTTGTGAAAAATGCACAGTGTCCTAGTACTATGGAAACCAATCCTACCCTGTGCGACCACATTTACCACATATGGGAAAAGGCGTAGTCATGTAGTTTGCTCTTATTAGTATGGGATACCTCATCGACGGAGATGACTCCGTTATGCATGAGGGGATGGTCCGAGGATCTACCCCCTGACCCGGGTCCTCACACAAGTTGGTGGGGAGGATAGAAGGTTCCACCATAAACCGCCGGACAAAACTATGAGTCCTCACACTTAGGGTTTCTGACGGGAAACCGGACTGGGTGTCGATGGAAAGTGTCATATGGGAAGGATCCTATACTAGCATGAGCAAATAAGAGGCTATGGCCGGCGGCTTACTTCGCATACACCTGGTATGGCGAGACGTGGCAGACACGATGAGTTGCCGGATGGATGTGGGTTAAAAGCGTGCTACCTCTGCAGAGTGTTAAAAACTATTCGAATAGCCGAGTCCTCGGATATGGACAATTGGGAGACTGTCCTAAGACCTTGTGCAAGTTTTAAAAAGGCTTTGAGTTTTTAAAGAAAAATGAGTGGAGATTGTTTCCTACACCTATACCAACGGATCGGTATGAGGTGGTGGATGAAAGTGGACCATGACGGGCTATGGTCGGGAAAAGGAGAAGTTTTGGAAAAACAGATGAAAAGGTGACTTCTTTAAAGATAGTTATAAACTCTTCTTACCTTTTTCAATAAAGATATAGAGATGTTTTAAATAAGAAAAGTTGTCAACTAAAATAAAACTGGTGCATACTCATGTTGGGATAGTTTGCGAGTACATTCAAATGTACTCATATTGGTTTCGTCCCTGGCTATTGTCCTAGCCAGACTACGAGGAGGAACACTACGCAGAGCAGGAATATGGCGACTTCTACGCCAACTAAGGATCTCCACAAGTCAGCTGCCTGTCGGGTCGTCATCGTTAGAATATGATGTCGATTACGCCGTAGCTTCCGCTGATATATTTGGTTTGGCCCATGAAGGCACCTATGTAAGAACTTGGTCTAAATGACCATTTATGTAAGACTTTTATTCGGTACTGTAATGGATGTAAACTTTGGTATCCAATTCGGATTATGTGCAACGACAGACTGATCACGGGATCGTTGTGTTAAGCATAATCGGGTATTTCGGACAGCTAGTCCGGGGTCCCCACAGACTTGGTATCAGAGCCATCCTGACTTTAGGAAACCTTAGTTAGCATGGTCGTTTGTCAAATGTTACAAAAGATGATTTCTAAAAAGAAAGGAATGAAGTATTTTCGAAAATTGCTTACTCCAATCCTCTTACTTATGCAAAATTTTACTCTCATTAAATGTTACATTTTCCTTAGTATCCCTAAAATTTTGTACACCTCTCATTAAGTTTAAAATTTGACTCACTTGTTGCCCTACTATATTAAAATTTTGATTACTTGTCATCTAACTAACTTAAAATTTTGCTTAAAAACTGTAGATGGCACTCCACTGGACCGAGTTCGTTCAGCTGGAGAAGGACAGCAAGCTGACGTTTGAGAGGGACTTGTTCGAGTTGACCAAGCTGTTAGGTCGCCCCGCTCCAGAGTTTGAGGGAGCTCAGATTGATGTTCACGGTGTTGGAAGGCTGAGCTGGCTCATCAGTCGTCAGTTCGCAGGAACATCAAGTCTCCCAATTCCGGACACTCATCTTCACCACCAAGGAGGCCACCTGGGTTGACGGTCTCTGTACTGCTACACAGAGGATGCTATCCCGACTTTGTGAGGAGCACAAGGCGGAGTTAGTAGACTCCCGTTCCGGTTCTACGGGAGGCGCAACTGTGATGGACACCCTACTCCTTCACCTTACCACCCGATGTTTGGGAGCTACATCATGGACATGGAGATCTTACTTCAGTGCACTCAGGATGATCTGTTGCGCACTAGGATTCAGCTCCACTTCGACCGCGAGTCGCTCGTTGAGCTTCGCGAGAACGAGATGAAGCTGATGGTGGAGAAGGTTGCTCTTCTCAGGAAGAGGGCCCAGCTGAGGAAGACTATCGTGAAGCTCCGCACGAAGGTGGCAGAGCAGGATGGACTGATTGAGGATTGAGCACCATACTGACGAGATGGAGGAGGAGGGCGAGGATCTCCGCAAGGAGAACGACGCTTTCCTCAGTGACGATGATGACTTCGTGGAGGAGATGGACTGTGAGGAGGAGGATGATGAGGAGGAGTTAGTTGACGAGGAGGAGGAGCCACTCGAGCCAGTTCTCGAGGACGAGGAGGAGGATCCCGAGGAGCCAGCCTACCAGTCAGATGCTGACGTGTTAGAGCTGGAGGTTCCACCTCAGTAGGCGAGTGACTTGATCACTACCGCAGGATTAGGTTGACCCCCTATAGCTAGTCGAGTAGTAGCAGTGGTTCTTTTGGAAACCAGATATTATGTTGTAAGCTTGAGGTTGTAAGCTTGATGTTGATGTGAACTCTTGATGTATTGTTTGTGAAATATAAGTATGTTTGTCTTGTTTAAAATTGTGTGAACTATTTTCATATAACTCTTAGGATTAATCAACCGCTTGAGAGATCATCTTTTCCCTTAGTCGAACTTTTCTTGCCTTGTCTCTTATACCCGGTGTGCTTCAGGATGCCACCCCGTCGCAGCAATGCGGAAGGATCAGGATCAGCACCACCACCACCGGACCCAACCCCCACCCAACTTCTCGCACTTATCATGGAGGAGCGTGAAAATGCCCGGCAAGAGCGCCAAGCTCATCTCGCTGCCTTACAACAACTCGCAGCCGCTTACAATAACAACAACAACAACAACAACAACAACAATGGTGGTAACGGCAATGGTGATGGAAACCAGCGATCTACCTTGGGTGATTTTCAGAAGACCAACCCACCCACCTACTCCAAGGGACTTCACCCACTAGAAGCCGATGATTGGCTTCGCACCATCGGCAATAATCTTGAAGTTGCTGCTGTGGGAGAAAATGAGAAAGTGCTGTATGCAACCCACTATCTCGCTGGACCTGCAAGAGCTTGGTGGGAAACTACCAAGACTCTCCAGCCAGCTGGTCATGTCATCAACTGGGCTGAGTTCCAGGAGAAGTTCCGCAAGAAGCATATTCCACGGACTTATTGAGAGGAAGAAGGATGAGTTCCGCAAACTGAGGCAGGGAAGTAGAGATGTGGTCGGTTATCTTGAGGAGTTTACCGACTTATCTCGGTATGCTCCTGATGACACCGACAAGGAAGAGAAGAAGATGGAGCGTTTCATGAGTGGACTTCATGATGAACTTCAGTGTGCTTTGGTTATCCATGACTTCCGTGATCTGGAGTCACTTGTGGACAAAGCCATCCAGCTGGAGACCAAGCGCAAGTCGATGTATGAAGGTCGCAAGAGGAGGATGAATGCTCAGGAAGGCTCGAGCAGCCAGAAACCTCGTATCTTTCAGCAGAACACCAGGCCTGCCTATCGTCCACCCCAAGCTCCACGCCCAAATTACCCTAACCGCCCAAACAACTTCAACCGCCCCAATGACAATAACCGTCCCGGAGGAAACTTCAACAACTTCACCCGCAATCCCAATGTGATCTGCTTTGAATGCGGCAACAAGGGTCACTACTCCAAAGAATGTCCCAATCCCAAGAGGAATGTCCAGCGCCCCAATGCGCCGGCACAGAACAATGGTCAAGGCCGCAATGGAAATGGAAATGGCAAGAATGCCGCACCTCGCGGAAATGCTGCTGTTGCCAAGGGTCGTCTGCACCACATCAATGCTGAAGAAGCTCAGGATGCTCCGGATGTTGTGCTGGGTACGTTCCTTGTCAACTCAGTACCTGCAACTGTTCTGTTTGATTCTGGTGCTACCCATTCATTTGTTACCCAAGAATTTGTTGCTAAGGGAGGTTTAGTTAAGAGCCTCTTACCCAAACCCATGGTCATCCAAATCCCAGAATCCACCGTAGAGACCAGATGTTTTGCTCCGATGTACCCCTTGAGATCAAAGGAGAAGTTTCCAGTAACTTAATTGTTCTGGGAACCCAAGGCATCGATGTTATACTCGGTATGAATTGGTTAGCCAAGTACCATGGTCGAATTGACTGTGCCAGAAGAGCTGTATCCATCACCACCGACAAAGAAGTAGAAGTGGAGTATGTGTCTAAAACTAGTCAACCTCACCCAGGCTGCCATGAGAGCATAGCTCGACCCGCCCTAGATGAGATCCGTGTTGTTCATCTGTTCAAGGATGTTTTCCCAGAAGAATTGCCTGGTATGCCGCCAGATAGGGATATTGAGTTCATAATTGAGCTTATTCCAGGAACATCCCCCATATCCCAAAAGCCTTATCGGATGAATCCGGAAGAACTGGTTGAGTTGAAGAAACAGTTGGCTGATATGCTAAGCAAAGGTCTTGTCCGCCCAAGCGCTTCACCATGGGGATCACCCATTTTTGTGGACAAGAGAGACGGTACCACACGCCTGTGTGTGGATTATCGCAAGCTGAATGACGTGACCATTAAAAACAAGTACCCTCTTCCCAAGATCGAGGATCTGTTCGATCAAATGAACGGAGCCCGAGTCTTTTCAAAGATCGATCTTCGGACAGGTTACCATCAGTTGAAGATCAGAGAGACAGATATTCCCAAGACCGCCTTCACCACTCGTTACGGTTGTTTGAATACACCGTGATGTCTTTTGGTCTGACCAATGCCCCAGCCTATTTCATGAATCTCATGAACAAGATTTTCATGGAGTACCTCGACAAGTTCGTGGTAGTTTTCCTTGATGACATCCTTATTTATTCCAAGACCGAAGAAGAGCATGCTGAACACCTGCGTCTAGTTTTGGAGACCCTCCAAGAGCACCAACTGTATGCCAAACTTAGCAAGTGTGAGTTTTGGCTCAGTGAAGTGGCATTTCTTGGACATATTGTATCCGCTGGAGGAATTTCTGTTGACCCTGAGAAGATACAAGCCATTCTTGACTGGTTATCCCCAACCAATGTTTTTGAAATCCGAAGCTTTCTCGGACTTGCCGGTTATTACCGCAAGTTCGTCGAAGGATTTTCCAGTATAGCCAAACCTCTGACCCAACTGTTGAAGAAGGACAAGAAATTTGAATGGACTCAGAAGTGTGAGGATAGTTTCCAAGAACTGAAGAAGAAACTAACCTCAGCCCCAATCCTGATCATGCCAGACGTCACCCAGAGTTTCGACGTGTATTGCGATGCATCACGCCTCGGACTTGGTTGCGTTCTGATGCAAGAAGGCAAAGTTGTGTCGTACCTGTCCCGGCAGTTGCGACCGCATGAAGAGAATTACCCAACCCATGACTTGGAGTTAGCTGCTGTGGTCTTTGCTCTTAAGAAGTGGCGTCCCTATCTTGCGGGACATCGCTGCGAGGTCTATACAGATCACAAAAGCTTGAAGTATATTTTCACCCAGAAAGATCTGAACCTGCGACAGAGGAGATGGATGGAATTAATCAAGGATTATGATATTGGAATCCATTATCACCCCGGAAAGGCTAATGTAGTTGCCGATGCCCTTAGTCGCAAACCTTGCACCCTGAATGCCCTGATCCAAGCCGAACAGCCAGCCTTGTTCAAAGACTTCCAAGATTTTGGACTAGAGCTTGTTAGCCATGGTTATCTCGCCAATTAGAGTTAACCCCAACCCTGTGGATCAAATCAAAGAAGCCCAGAAAGGTCATGAAAGTATAGAGGGAATTAGGAAGAAAATTTCCCTCGGCAAAGCACCCGGTTTTACCGAAGATGCTGAAGGAGTGCTGAAATTCAATGACCGTATCTGTGTGCCCAATGTCACGGAACTTAAGGAGTTAATCCTGAAGGAGGCCCATGAGACCCCTTATTCAATCCACCCCGGCGGAACCAAAATGTACCAAGACCTTCGAGAAAGATTTTGGTGGCATGGAATGAAGCGAGAGATTGGTTCATTCGTAGCCAAGTGTGATATCTGTCAGCGAGTCAAGGCTGAACATCAGCGACCCGCTGGATTGCTTCAACCTTTGAAAATTCCCGAGTGGAAGTGGGACGAGATTGGAATGGATTTTATTACCGGACTTCCAAGATCCAACCGAGGCCATGATTCATCTGGGTCATCGTTGATCGACTGACCAAGGTTGCCCACTTTGTTCCTGTCAAGACCACTCATACCGGAGCTCAGTTAGCAGACCTGTATATTTCCAGAATAGTGAGCCTGCATGGTGTGCCTAAGAAGATTGTATCTGATAGAGGCACGCAATTCACCTCAAGATTCTGGAAATCCCTTCATGAAGCCCTCGGAACCAAGTTAGCCTTTAGCACAGCTTATCATCCCCAGACCGATGGCCAGACTGAGCGAGTGAACCAGATATTAGAGGACATGCTTCGCGCATGTGTTCTATCCTATGGTTCCAAGTGGGAAGATTGTCTTCCGTTTGCAGAGTTCTCGTACAACAACAGTTATCAGTCTAGTCTGCAAATGGCCCCTTTTGAAGCCCTTTACGGCAAGAAGTGTCGTACACCCTGAATTGGTCCGATACCGGAGAGAGCAAATTGTTCGGACCAGATACCCTCCGAGAAGCTGAAGAGCAAGTTCAGCTTATTCGTGAACGTCTCAAAACTGCCCAATCCCGTCAGAAGAGTTATGCTGACACCAAGCGCCGTGATCTCACTTTCAGTATCGGAGATTATGTTATCTCCGAGTGACACCCCTCAAGGGAATGCAGCGTTTCCATGTCAAAGGAAAGTTAGCGCCAAGGTATATTGGACCCTTCAAGGTCATTGCTCGTCGAGGAGAAGTATCCTATCAGCTGGAGTTACCCCAGGAGTTAGGAGATTATCATGATGTCTTCCACATTTCCTTGCTCCGGAAGTGTCTTGAAGTTCCTGACCAGCCTGATGTTTTCAAAAACATCGACCACCTCTCCATCGACCTGAACCAAGACCTGACTTATCGTGAGAGACCCCTCAAAATTCTCGAAGAAGATGTTCGTGTTACCCGAAGACGTGCGATCAAGTTTTACAAAGTCCAGTGGACTAACCACTCTGAAGAAGAAGCAACTTGGGAACGCGAAGATTATCTTAGAAGCGAATTCCCAGACCTCCTTAAAACCTAAGCCTAGCAAATCTCGGGACGAGATTTATTTTAAGGGGGGAAGGATTGTAACATCCCAAAATTATTATCAGAATTTTATTCCAAAAATGGGAACCAACAAAAACTTTTGTTGTTTATTGTCTGTTAATTGCTTCTTCTTACTTGTGTTGTTGTTCTTGCTGGTTGTGTGAGTGTTTGCTCTAGTAAACACTAATAAGAAATAAAGAAACAAAATCCAAATTAAAAGCAAGAAAATAAAATAGCAAGTTATCACTTTAAAAATCTCAAGTGACAAATTCAATTATTTTCAAATCAAAGTCAGTGGAGATGTAATGTAAACACTCCCCATTTTGTTCCTACACTTTCCCCTCTCAAATATTATTTTTGAACTAGTTTTAAAATTCTAAAAAAAACAAATTGAAATAAATAAAATAACATAAACAAAGTACTATAAAAGAAAATGTTGCCAAACATTTTATTTGGCAATGCCAATTTTTGTGGAGCTTCTACATTATGGGAAGGCCCCACAAATTTTTGCAAATTTTTCTAAAATGTTAAGTACCTCAATTAAATCCAGGAAAGCTTCTGGATTTGAAAAAAACTAAAATAAAAAAGAAAAGAGGAGGAGGGGGTTTTCTGCAAAAGGTCATCGACCTCAGCCCCGACGTCATCGCCGTGTCGCCTTCACCGTCGACGCCGTTTCTTCGCCGCCAGGCCCCCCTGGCCGCGCTCTCCCTCGCTCTGACCCTCTGCACCTCTCTGCACCGCAGAGAAGAAAACGGGCACCTCTCCCATCGCCATTACGCCGTGGTTCCCCGCTGACCGCCGTAGGCACTTGGACGGCGCCGGCAAATTCGTCCACCCCTTAGCTCCCCGACACGCACCGTTCTTCTAGATGACTCTAGAAGCTTGCCGGACCCCGTTAAGCCCCAAGCCACCACGAGTCTCTGCACCGTCGCCGTGTAATCGCCGAATTGATCACCGTGGACGCGCCATGGCCGCCGCCGTAGACCCCGACCATCGTGGACCGCCCTGGCCCTATAAAAAGCACCCGAGGCCTCTCTGGAACACCACACCTCCCTCCCAAGCTTTCCCTCGCCTCAATTTCGTCTGTGCACCGCCGGAGGGCAGTGCACTGCCGCATCCGACGCCGCCGTTGAGGTCGAGCACCACCGCCTCGCCACACCTCCCCATTCTTCCCTCTGACCCCTCTACGCTCTTCCTTGTGTACACCGCACTCACCAGAGAGCTTTTTCCCTCTTTTTAGCGCACGGACGCGACCCCGACGCTCCGCCGAAGTTGCTGCCCGACGCCGACGAAGAGCGCGACATCGCCGCCGTCGACAGAGACTTCCCCAGCAACTGCCGCTCGCACCATCGTCTTCCCCGAGCCGCCGCCGTCGATTCGCGTCATCGCCGCTTCCTCCCGAGCCCTAGGTGAGAGATCCGTCCACCTCGCCGTCGCCGGCGCGGCAGCGCCGCTCGTTTTAGGTCGTCGCCGATGGCGACCTCCGTGAGCCGTTGGATCGAAGATCTACGGCCACGTACCGCTTCGTGTTAAGTTAGACTGCCATGTGGGTCCCACTGTCATAATTTTAATCTTTTCCCTCGCACGCGTACCGTTTCGCTGAGTCACTGACGGGTAGGACCCACCCGTCAGGGATTTCAACATTATCCACAACAGTGGATTTTTCTAATTTAAATTCTCTGAAATCCTCAGTACTGATGTCAACTTTAAAATTAAATATCTCGAGATTTAGGAATCCAAATAAATCAAACTCAAATGTTCTGGAAAGCTTATGAAATTGTTTAACCAACACAATTGGTCTCAGGTCATTTAATTAAATAATTAAAAAGTATTATTGAAAATGCCACAGAAGGTTTAAAATCTAAACTTGTTTGTTTCTGATACTCTGTTAGTCCAAATAATTCCAAACCAATTTTGCTAGCTTAGCACTGCCTTGTGTTAGCTCCCCTAATTTTGGTAGAATTAATTAAGCAGTATTAATTGCTGACTTTAAGATAAACCCTTCTGGACTAAAACAGACCATTATGTTTATTGGTTGATCCAAATGAGTTAGAACCAATTTTGTTAGCTCACATATATCCATGTTTAGTTACCCCTAAAAGGGTTTAATTTTTGGAACAATATAATTTAATTGGTAGCTAAAACTTGATTATTAAGCTACTGGATTCAATCCAATGTGTAGGGAGTTTGGTAACTCCAAATGATCCAATTCAAATTGGGTTGTCTTCTACACATCAGTGGCTTTCCATAGAATTTTAGTTTGTATTTTTGTGACCCACAGAACTCAAGTTGTGGAATTAAACATGAATAACTAGTTTCTGCCATAATTTGGACTTAATTAAATAATGTTTAATTCAATTTATTTGAAAACCAACTTGTGTGGTTTGATGTGTGCAGTAGCTAATTGTGATGTTGATGATGGTTATGTTGAGGTGATTGCTTGTATAGCTTAGTGATTGTTTGCTTTGTTTGTTTGTTAATTAGACGAGAACGTTGTCGGATATATCGAGGAAGGAGAGTTTGCTGAATTTGAAGAACAAGAGCAAGATCACTTTGCCAAGCAAGGCAAGCTATTCTCTGAGCTTGCACTACCAACATATGCATCTACTTTCATAACATGTTTACTCTCAAAGCAAGATTTACAAAACCCATTTCAAAAATATATGGATATTATTTTGCCACCCTATGTAGTAGTTTATGTAAAACTTTAGGATGGGAAAACAATGTTGTTTATTCAAAACTCCTTTGAAATGTCTTGTGAGTTTATGGAACGACGAGATGTCGGTGCTGTGTTGGAAAGGTGGGAAAATGGTGATGTTTGTGAAAAATGCACAGTGTCCTAGTACTATGGAAACCAATCCTACCCTGTGCGACCACATTTACCACATATGGGAAAAGGCGTAGTCATGTAGTTTGCTCTTATTAGTATGGGATACCTCATCGACGGAGATGACTCCGTTATGCATGAGGGGATGGTCCGAGGATCTACCCCCTGACCCGGGTCCTCACACAAGTTGGTGGGGAGGATAGAAGGTTCCACCATAAACCGCCGGACAAAACTATGAGTCCTCACACTTAGGGTTTCTGACGGGAAACCGGACTGGGTGTCGATGGAAAGTGTCATATGGGAAGGATCCTATACTAGCATGAGCAAATAAGGGGCTATGGCCGGCGGCTTACTTCGCATACAACTGGTATGGCGAGACGTGGCAGACACGATGAGTTGCCGGATGGATGTGGGTTAAAAGCGTGCTACCTCTGCAGAGTGTTAAAAACTATTCGAATAGCCGAGTCCTCGGATATGGACAATTGGGAGACTGTCCTAAGACCTTGTGCAAGTTTTAAAAAGGGTTTTGAGTTTTTAAAAGAAAAATGAAGTGGAGATTGTTTCCTACACCTATACCAACGGATCGGTATGAGGTGGTGGGATGGAAGTGGACCATGACGGGCTATGGTCGGGAAAAAGGAGAAGTTTTGGAAAAACAGATGAAAAAGGTGACTTCTTTAAAAATAGTTATAAAGCTCTTCTTACCTTTTTCAATAAAGATATAGAGATGTTTTAAATAAGAAAAGTTGTCAACTAAAATAAAACTGGTGCATACTCATGTTGGGATAGTTTGCGAGTACATTCAAATGTACTCATATTGGTTTCGTCCCTGGCTATTGTCCTAGCCAGACTACGAGGAGGAACACTACGCAGAGCAGGAATATGGCGACTTCTACGCCAACTAAGGATCTCCACAAGTCAGCTGCCTGTCGGGTTGTCATCATTGGAATATGGTGTCGATTACGCCGTAGCTTCCGCTGATATATTTGGTTTGGCCCATGAAGGCACCTATGTAAGAACTTGGTCTAAACGACCATTTATGTAAGACTTTTATTCGGTACGGTAATGGATGTAAACTTTGGTATCCAATTCGGATTATGTGCAACGACAGACTGATCACGGGATCGTTGTGTTAAGCATAATCGGGTATTTCGGACGGCTAGTCCGGGGTCCCCACAGTTATCCCAAAGAGTCCACCAAAAATTCCTATGCATGGTATTTCAGGCCATTCCAAGTAAATTTGCATGTGCTACCTTTAAAACTTTCAAAATATTTCCCTTTTTGTGTCAATGTTTGATACCCACAAGTATAGGGGATCGTTGAAATCTTCAATGTGTAAGTATAGTATCGATCCCACGAGGAGTAGAAGGTATAAGTTATTTATCCTCTCAAATAAGAGTGTCACTTCCCTTATTATCTATGCACTAGACAAACTAAAATGATTAAATGATGCAAGTGTTTTGGGTTTTTGGTGTAGAGTTTGCAATAAAGTAAAAATGCAGCAGATAAATAGTAGCAGGTGAAAGCTCTCAAAGAGAGAAAAGCCCAATCCTCTATGCAGCAAGAGGACAAGCTCAAGTGTGTGTTTCTTATAAGTGGAGAACGTTCCCAGGGGCTACCTAGATTTCATGGCATAAATATTTCTAGAACAACAAGGTAGCATTTTGTCAAGTTTTAATCTTCTTCGGACGGAGCCATTATTAGGTATAGCTAAATAAATATACTAAACCCCTTATGATGGATCATGTGGCCAAGTAAATGACTGCACAAGATTTATTAAGACATAAAGTCCCACCATAGCATTACACTCTAAGGTCCCCGATACTAATACCCTCATAATGTAACTTCATGACTCGGTCTCAGGTTTACATGTCCTCCCAAGTCTCCCTCAATTCATTACACTACGGTGTTCTCCTATGAGCCCATCTAGGTGAAGTGATGTGCAGTCGACGTTCGCACAACACCATCATAGAATTACATAAAAAGATAAACACTAGACAAAATACCAACACATGTTATATATAGATCATTGCCAATCCATCCTATGCCCCCAGGAACATGAGAGAACTACTCACAACGTGAAGACATGATATGATTCAGTGGTATAAATGATACAACACAATCTGAAATTATAGTCTCACCACAAAACAATGACAAGTAACTAATCATACACAGGTAGAATAGCACTTAAACAATAGCTAGGGTTCAACAATCTCAAACTATGAGGGGGATGAAGTGGATCACGAAGATGGTGATGGAGATGGTGCAGGTCTTGACGTTGGTGTTGATGGAGACTCCGGAGGGGGATGGAGGAGCCTACCGGAGGTGATTCCGGCAGCGTTTCCCCCCTCCGATCTTCTCCGGCGGCAGCCTTCTGTCTTCTGTTTCGTGTTTCTCCGCCGCCTCCTCGCGAAACTCCTCGGGGGACTCTTTTTATAGTTGGTTTTAGGTCAAGACGAAGCCACGGAGACGAAAACGGACGGCATCGGAGCCACGAGGGGGAAAAGAGGTGGTCCCACGCGGCCAGGGAATCTGACCGCGTGGGACCCTCTAGTTTCCAGCTGGCTGGGCTGCTGGTCTTCATTTTAGGCCCATTGCGTTCGTCTCGAAAATTCTGAACCGTGCTCTTTGGCCTTGCCCTTTTTGGAGTCCCGAAGCTCCCGGAAAGTCCGAAACCCTAAAAAAGACGTTTTCTGGAAAACAGAGTTAGAACCAAAAGAGGGGGGATTGTTTAGAAAATCCCCGAAATCATTATAAAACATGAATATAACATCATATAAGTTGCAAATAAGTTGGAATATCAAGTAATAAAATGTAAAGTTCATGTATGCATTTTACATGCATCAACATCCCCAAGCTTAACCAATACTCGTCCTCGAGTATGAAGGTGATAAAACTAACATGGACTTTGCATTTTAATACTATCAATGGATATCAAAGATGATTATTATTGCTACATAGAGTCAAATGATTCATTCTTCAAAGGAGTAGCAATATACAAGATAGATTATGAAGTGATATCAAATATTCAATGTAAGGATGTTCAATGATAATTCACAAAGTGTAACATAGAAGAAAGTACTATGGTCCAAATGTATGCATAATGAAAAGTAAAAACATCCTATAATGGTCATAGAGTATTCTTGCAAATCTGAATATAAAAGGTGGACACATTGGAAAGATATATAAATAAGTAGAGGTAAAGCATGAATAAGTTTCATCTAACTTCCAAACACTTCTACTTAAGTTAATGCTTGCAATGTGGTAGTCATTGGTGTGGAGCTCTCATTACCCCTATCATAGCATCTTGAATGATTAATGTTTAAAGTGAAAGCAAATATGAGTGGTGTGCTTGACAATGTATTGGTTGAATGTCTCATGTCCCTTGAATACAAGTACCTACACCATGTGTTACTCACTTTGGTCCACAAAGTAAATTCAAATAAAGGTCATTGCAAGTAATAATAGTATCATCAAGAACTGCACTGGGGTACCTCTTGCCCCTTGACATGAACAAGCCCATGTCAAAACAACAAGACAAACAGACAATGAACAATCTCAGCACTCTTTTATTTACTATGGGTATAGCTTTTTATTATGAGGTGCATCACTGAATGAACATTATGGTTATGCTGTAAATTTCCACCATGAATGATGCATGGCTTAGATTAGCGGCCCAGGCATTTCTCTAACCATTTATACAAACTCTTTGAACTTACTAAGTATCCACATTCATTTCACCCATGATAGGCATCCATAAACAAAAGTACATGACATCAACTAAATATAAATAAGTGCAATGTTGAAAGCTTGCCATGTGACAGCACATATGGGCTAACTCCCAACCAAAACTATTGTCAAGCCCACAACTTCATAATTTTAATCACAATGGTTCATGCTTATTAAGTGCAATAAAAGTAAAGTGTGCATCAAGTTCGTGAGAGCTTTTTAACCAACTTTTCCCATAACAATCAATAACATAAGCATTTTAATTCAGAAGTATAGATAATACAATATAACATGATAAACATACTCGGAATAGCATAAAGCTAATAGGTAGATATGGTGGACTCACTAGAAAAACTTTGGTTGAAGGTGTTGGAAAACAAGTTTTTACTTGTTGGAATTTTTGGGCTAGCAAGAGGGAGAAAGTTGACCGTCTAAATGCATGCATAAGTGTCCATAGAACTAATCAATCCATGTTAAACAAAGTAAAGTAACATTCAGCATCGAAACATGAATAAAAGATAGCTCTTGATAAAACACTTGCAAATTAATACTCATTAAAAAGCACATGAATCATGCAACTATATGTATCTTTTTGAATCAACTCAAACATCCCTATCCCAATATTTTTAATAGCATCCAACATAATTCAACCCAATTTTCCAGTAGCACTCTCATAACATAAATGAAAAGTGGTGGTCTCAAGAAAATAAACAAAAATCAAACCGAAATAAAAAGCAAATAAAAGACGCTCCAAGTTTATGCGATAAAGTGCATTGATCGAAAAACAGAAGTTAGACGTGTGCAAACCGAGAGTGTGTTGGTCCAGTGGGGTTGTCTTCACATCCCCAAGCTTATGGTCTTCACCATCCTTGGATAGCTCTTGGTGCATCTCCTCTAATCCCTGTGAAAAAACTTCAAAACACCGTTTCTCCCATTTCTTTTCTGTGGGGTGACATTAGTAGTGATAGACAAATGAATTGCTTGCTGCATAAAATCCTTAAACAAAAATTCATATGAATGTCCAGAAAGTGTATAATGTTGTATGCCTACTTATAAACTCAATTGGATCAAAAAGATTCAAGTTAAAAGTTCAAAGAATGCATCAAACAAAATGGGACAGAATCTGTCCAGAAAAACAGCAGCAAAACGCATTTTTCTACCCTACTTAAATATGTCGAAAAATTCTGAAAAAATTCATGATTACAGATGAAAAGTTGCAACTACAGTTAAAATATCAGCTCATTCGGAGTTACAGAATAGAAATGAAAAATCATACCGTGCACAGATTCGTGCTGGAATAAAATCTCCGAATACAAATAGCAACTTTTTCAAACCAAAACGGGTAAAACTTGGCACTTTATTAAAAATTCCAGAAACAAAACTAAAAACTAAGTCTCTTGTTACAGCAAGAGGACACAAAGAAAATCAAAAATAAAACAACCGGGTTGCCTCCCGTAAAGCGCTTTCTTTATAGCCATATAGCTAGGCTTACTTACTTGGTATCAAGATGGTTGGAGTGAGGTGGCTTGGCATCCCCAAGCTTGAGTTCTTGTACTTATTTGATACATGTAGGGTGAGCCTAGGGGTAACATCCCCAAGCTTGAGTGTTTGTCCCTCTTGATCTTTGTTCATCACCCTCAACTCTTCCACTTGACAATTCTCTTCACACAAAACTCATCATAAAACTTGATTAGAGGGGTTAGTGTCTCCATAAATTAAATCCACATAGGTACAGCAAAGACATATCATGATTTGATTCTAAACATTAACTATTGTTACTATGGTTGTGTATTGTTCATTGATCAAAAGAACCACACAAAACACAAGTAATGAGGCTAATGCAAAATAAAGACAGAATCTGTCAAAAACTGGACAGCCCGTAAAGAGTGAATTTTCAGAGTCACTTACGTTGCTCAAATCAGAAAACTTTTAACTAATGAAATGCGTAATAATAACTGAAGATTGCTGTCGTAAAATTTCAGGTCAAAATTCCTTTTCTGTGATTTTTAACATTTTCCGCAGTGAAGCTAAGGAATCTGTTTTCTGGACAGCAAATCACTATTGTCTGATCCCACCTCTCAAAAGAGGTTATTCTTGCCATAAAGATGAAAAATAAGATACAAAGGTGATGTTACAGTAGTAAACAAGCACCTTGACTCAAAAACCAAAACTGAAACTGAAGATAAAAATCAAAAAGAAGCAAAAAGAACCAAGAAAGAATTCAAGAGAAACAAACAAGGAAGAAAGAAAATATTTTTGTTGTTTTTGATTTAGCACAAAGGCAAAAGAAGAAGCAAATATATACAACATAAACACTCTTTTTATTTGGTTTTAGCTTTGGGAAAAGTTTTAATGATAGAGACTTTGCAATGGTTCCATTGGCATGAACAACACATGTTCAAGGTCGACCCCAACATCTCCATTACTCATCCTTCTCATTTACTTTCCCAAATTTTATATAAAGTGAAAATCTTAAACTAGCAATTAGATAACAGTAGGTAAAGTTGTTTCACATGTTTTCATGATATAAAGGTGTGCCCAAACTGAATAGGAAATGAAAGCATAAGGAGCACACCACAAAACATTAAACCATTAACTTTTAAGTCTAACCCACTTCCTATGCATTGGCATTTTATATATGAATAAATAGCAGCAATTTTGTGGTAACCAATGCATGTGGTGATCAGTAGGTTGCATTTTAAATAACATAGAAACATAAAGACAAGTCTTTCTTCCTCTCTCATAATAGTTACAAGTAGTGGAAGCAAATTTGATAAAAGAACTATTAGATTGGTGCAACTTTGCAAACTTAGGAACATATAGAGGATTATTAAAACTATTATGTGAGCTATTAGTGTGTTTTCCTCTCTCAAAATAATTGCAAGAAGCACCATAAACATGATGGTTATGGGTGAAATGATTATTAGTGTAAGATAATTTCAGCCCACATAAGTACTTTTCAACCCATAAAAGCTTCTCCTCCATGGTGTGAATGGGAGAGTTCAGAAATAAAGTAGGACTCTCATAAGTAAGAGTATTTTCACCAACAGCAAGTATGTCATTTTTATCCTCACATGAAGTAGTAAGTTCTAAACATGGAGGATCATCATCTAGAGTACTATCATAAAACATGTCCAAACCATACTCCTCATCATTTTTAAAATTATTATCAATAATGTTCTCATTAGGCATAGGTTGATAGTCCTCCTCATCATCAGAATCATAAAAGCAAAGTTTATCATCAACAAAATTTTGAGTGTTACCCTCATCCATAGGTGGTGAAGGTGGATGGTTCTTCTCTTCATTCTCTAGTTGTTCATCAATTTCATCATCTTCTTGGGGTTGCACGGGCATCCCCAAGCTTAGGTTGTTATCCTCTTCTTCACATTCTTCTCTTCCAAGCTTATGTTTTCATCATCTTCTTCCTGCAAAACATCAGTGCTCTCTTGGGGAGCCTCATTATATTCAACAACATAAATATTTTGAGAGAAGTTGTCTATGCAATATTCAAGAATAAAATCTATCTCTCTTTCAAAAAATTTAGCTATAAGGCAAGTTTTATTTTCATGAATGAAGGTTTGCAATTCAAAAGATGCCTTGAAAGTAACAAATTCCTCTACTTGTTCCATTCCTAAATAAGCATAATCACCAGTAAGGTAAGATGCAATAACACATTCTTCATGGAACCTACATTGAAATTCAAAATGTCTATCTTTTTGTTCAGAGCAAAAAATACAAGTTACATCATGGTGTAAAAGCAACTCCTTAGCAATATAATTTAATTCCATCATGAAACCTTTTAGTATTTTCCCTTCCTTTGATTCTCTATATTCCTTGGCAATCTTAGCAGCATTCAAGTGTCTAAACAAAGCATCTTTTATATCCATACTTATGCCCAAAACACGAGTTTTTTTTTGTATTTTCCATTTTCTAATTTTTTGTGTTTTTGATATATATCTGAAGGTAAAACTAAACTAAATGCAAAACTGAAAGTAAACTAGAGTATATGCAAAACTGTAAATAAAAATCTAGTGCAAACAAGAATAAAAACTTAAGCGCTACACTCCCCGGCAACGGCGCCAGAAAATGTCTTGATACCCACAAGTATAGGGGATCGTTGAAATCTTCAATGTGTAAGTATAGTATCGATCCCACGAGGAGTAGAAGGTATAAGTTATTTATCCTCTCAAATAAGAGTGTCACTTCCCTTATTATCTATGCACTAGACAAACTAAAATGATTAAATGATGCAAGTGTTTTTGGGTTTTTGGTGTAGAGTTTGCAATAAAGTAAAAATGCAGCAGATAAATAGTAGCAGGTGAAAGCTCTCAAAGAGAGAAAAGCCCAATCCTCTATGCAGCAAGATGACAAGCTCAAGTGTGTGTTTCTTATAAGTGGAGAACGTTCCCAGGGGCTACCTAGATTTCATGGCATAAATATTTCTAGAACAACAAGGTAACATTTTGTCAAGTTTTAATCTTCTTCGGACGGAGCCATTATTAGGTATAGCTAAATAAATATACTAAACCCCTTATGATGGATCATGTGGCCAAGTAAATGAATGCACAAGATTTATTAAGACTCTAAGGTCCCCGATACTAATACCCTCATAATGTAACTTCATGACTCGGTCTCAGGTTTACATGTCCTCCCAAGTCTCCCTCAATTCATTACACTACGGTGTTCTCCTATGAACCCATCTAGGTGAAGTGATGTGCAGTCGACGTTCGCACAACACCATCATAGAATTGCATAAAAAGATAAACACTAGACAAAATACCAACACATGTTATATATAGATCATTGCCAATCCATCCTATGCCCCCAGGAACATGAGAGAACTACTCACAACGTGAAGACATGATATGATTCAGTGGTATAAATGATACAACACAATCTGAAATTATAGTCTCATCACAAAACAATGACAAGTAACTAATCATACACAGGTAGAATAGCACTTAAACAATAGCTAGGGTTCAACAATCTCAAACTATGAGGGGGATGAAGTGGATCACGAAGATGGTGATGGAGATGGTGCAGGTCTTGACGTTGGTGTTGATGGAGACTCCGGAGGGGGGATGGAGGAGCCTACCGGAGGTGATTCCGGCAGCGTTTCCCCCCTCCGATCTTCTCCGGCGGCAGCCTTCTGTCTTCTGTTTCGTGTGTTTCGTGTTTCTCCGCCGCCTCCTCGCGAAATTCCTCGGGGGACTCTTTTTATAGTTGGTTTTAGGTCAAGACGAAGCCACGGAGACGAAAACGGATGGCATCAGAGCCACAAGGGGGAAAAGAGGTAGTCCCACGCGGCTAGGGACCCTCTAGTTTCTAGCTGGCTGGGCTGCTGGTCTTCATTTTAGGCCCATTGCGTTCGTCTCGAAAATTCTGAACCGTGCTCTTTGGCCTTGCCCTTTTTGGAGTCCCGAAGCTCCCGGAAAGTCCGAAACCCTAAAAAAGACGTTTTCTGGAAAACAGAGTTAGAACCAAAATAGGGGGATTGTTTAGAAAATCCCCGAAATCATTATAAAACATGAATATAACATCATATAACTTGCAAATAAGTTGGAATATCAAGTAATAAAATGTAAAGTTCATGTATGCATTTTACATGCATCAATGTTTACCAGCTCATGAGGAAGTAGTGGGTTATCCTTTATTCAACTTGTCAACAGACTTTTACACCTGGACTAGCGGCATATATATCTGCTTATCCAATAATTTTGCAAAAAGAGCTGGCAACGGGGTGCCCAGTCCCAATTAATTACAACTTTAACCTCTTAATTCTCTTCACACTTTTGCCCTGATTTATCAGTAAGCAATGACAAACAGTGAAATACCTGCGTGTGTAAACCAAAGAGAAGAGGGATGATCTGTCTTGCTGGTAGAAATAACGTCCTTTATGGGAGCCGCTCTTAAAATTCTGTTTGACAAGGGGAATACTGTTTTCATCCGCTACCATTCGTTGACAATTAACAAACACCTCTCAAAACATTTTTTTACCTCTGTTTTAAAATAAAAAGCTCTAGCACGTGTTAATCCCTTCTTCCCTTTGCGAATGGCCAATCTTTTATTTTTATGTTGAGTCACCATCCTTTCTTTGAGCACTTCTTCGAGAGCATAACTGTCGTTCTTAGTGTAATGTGCTTGTCCCAGAATACGATTAATTGAGGCAAAGCTATGATACTCTTATCTTTGATATCTTTATATCTAGTCTTCACTTGAACTTCAGAGGTGCCTTGGCATTTATGTTTTGCCCTTCAAATAAAGGCAAGCGAGATACCACTTTGTCATATCTTATTACGAACATTGCAATTCTTGTGGATAGATGTATGCTATGTTATTCATTCTTAGTACTTTGGTATCTTTTCATGATTTGCATAACTACTAGGTGTCATTATTTGCATGGTTCCTATTATGAATTGCCTAAGTAATTGATCATATAGTAGGTATGTATACATCATATGAAGCAAATGTGTTCGTAAAAGTTTCTTTTATCGCACTCAGTTGTTAACTGAATGGCTTGAGGACAAGCAATAAGCTAAGCTTGGGGGGAGTTGATACGTCCAAAACATATCTACTTTTCTGAACACTTTTGCTATTGTTTTTCCTCTAATTTGTGTGATTTGAATGCAACTAACACGGACTAACGCTGTTTTCAGCAGAATTGCCTTGGTGTCTTGTTTTTGTGCAGAAAGTCAAAGTTTCTGGAAAATTACAGAAAAATTCCAGAAATTCTATTTTTCCAGAAGACCCACGGAGCCAGAAGACGAAGCGAAGAGGGGGCACAGGGGCACCACACGCACCCAGGGCGCGGTTGGGCCTTGGCCGTGCCCAGGGGTGGTGTGGCCACCCTGTGTGGCCCCCGACGCTCCCCTTTGGACTACTTAAAGCCTCTGACCTAAAAACTTCGGGGGATCGACGCTTTTTCCAGAAACCTTCCAGAGCTCCGCCGCCATCGAAAACCCTATTTCGGGGACCAGAAACTCCGTTCTGGCACCCTGTCGGGACGGGGAATTGGAGGAGATCATCGCCATCATCATCACCGCCACCTCTCCATCGACCTTCCATGACTCCCCCATCCATGTGTGAGTAATTCCCCGTTGTAGGCTGAGGGGATGGTAGGGATTGGATGAGATCATTCATGTAATAGTTGTGAGATTTGTTAGGGCATGGTGCCTAGTATCCATCGGTAGTAATTTATGTCATTGTTGCAACTTGTTATGCCTAATGCTTGACACTTAGGTCCCGAGTGCCATGATCTCAGATCTGAACATGTTATTGAATCATGAGAATAATTATTGTTTTGGATCATATCTATAAGTTGTATACACACGTCACTGTCCGGAACCCGAGGCCCCAAAGTGACAGAAATTGGGATAACCGGAGGGGATGGTTGCGACGTGAGGATCATATGTGTTCACGGAGTGTTAATGCTTTGCTCCGGTGTTTTATTAAAAGGAGCACCTTAATTACCAGTAGTTTCCCTTGAGGCCCCGCTGCAAACGGGCTGGTAGGACAAAAGATGTTGTGCAAGTTTCTCATTGCAAGCACGTACGACTAAGTACGGAACACATGCCTATGATTGATTATTACTTGGATACCTTATTATTATTTATCTGCAATTGCCCTATGTATGACTATTTCATGAATTATCTTATCCATGCAACGCCCGTTCATCCATCCCTATGCCTACAGTATTTTAATCCTGCTGTCTACTGCAATTATTACTGCTGTCTTTATTTTACTGCTGCTATTATTTCACTACTGCTACTATCAAAAAACTGTTGCTACTGATAAACTTTGTCGAGCAAGTCTACTTCTAGGTGCAGCTGAACTGACAAATCATCTGTCAAGGCTTATAAATATTCTTTGGCTCCCCTTGTGTCGAATCAATAAATTTGGGTTTTACTTCCCTCGAAGACTGTTGCGATCCCCTATACTTGTGGGTCATCAGTCTCCCAGCCGGCCTCGAGCAGCTCCAGCCGGCCACCGTGCCGGCTCCCCGACAACTTCCAGCCTGCACGCTTGACGGGCCCGTGTGGCCTTGTACCCCCACCTTTTCCCCACCTCGTGGCTTAGACTATAAATACCTCTTCATAGACCAGATCTAGGGTTAGACTATGATTTGGGATTAGAGTCGAGTTGTGCTCCTTCATCTCAAAGTGGTCCCTTCCTCCAATGGAGATGAATCAAGGCCTCCCCTTGTGGAGATCAACCATGGCCTCCCCTTGTGGAGAAGATCCCTCTAGTGGATACCAAGGCTTCCTCTTGTAGTTTGCTACTTGCTAACCTTTCCTCTTGATGTGGCTAGATTGGGTTGGTTTGGATTGACCAATTGGACAAACAATCCTAAGAGTAAGGTGTGCTTGGGAGAGGAGAATTGGGGGCTACCCTTGGGGCTTGTTACCAATTGAATCTTGCTGAGTTGCTTCTTGCCAGTTATCCTTGTTTTGGTGCTTTTCCCCTCTTTGTGTTCTTGTGTTCATCCCTTGTTCTTCGTGTTCATTGATCCCTCCACCCAAATCCGTGAAAATCGGGACCAACCTACATCATATGGTATTAGAGCTCTAGGTTGCCACGGATTTGATTTGTGTTTCCACCAAAATCTAGCAAATTTTTCTTTGTTTTTGAGAAATTCGAAAATTTCCACCAAAAATAGCCATTTTGGGATTTGAGCGATTTAGTCGATTTGATGAGTTTTTGGTAGTTTTGATCCATGGATCTGTTGCTTTAGGACCCCCTCCACCCTTGTTTGCGTTCCCTAGCCTTAATTTTGCCAATTCCCACGAAATCGAGGTTTTCTCGTCGTTTTTTTTTTCCGCCCAAAATCACGGAATCTCGAGCTACCAGCAAAGCCGGCCCCACAGCCGGCCCAGGCCAGGCCACAGGCCGGCCAGCAACCCGACCCAACCAGCCCCCAGGCCGGTTTCACAGAAAATCAATTTTGCTTCCTTTTTCCTCGGTTCGTTTTGGCATTTCTCCTTGGTTGTTTGAGTCCTTTTCCGGTGAGTGCAACGTCTACAACATCGACAAGCTTCCGCAGCAACTTCATCAACGACAAGCGAAGACGACACCAAGGACTCGACACTTCCCCGACATTGTAATCCGCTGTGAAACCTTCTTCCTTTCGCGTACCTTGACCCATCGGACTAGCTCTTTGATATTGCGGGGCATTGCACTTGTCGAGTGATTGTCTTAAAGTATTGGCGAGTGTGTATCGTTAGAGATCTTGGCACTAGCAAAAGAGAAGGCATCATCGTCAAAATTCAAAAAAAAAGAGAAGACAAAAGAAAAGACATGAGTAGTGCCAAGTATCATCTCTTGTAGGTTGCGACAATGCTGAAACCGCCAAAGTGAGTGTGAGTGTTTAACACTTGTGCAAATCCATTGCCCACCAAAAGGCAATTGAGCTAGCGTCCTTCTTGTGTTGGTGTGATATTTGAGCACGTAGTCTTCGTTAGGTTGTCTATCTTCGAGTGCTCGCCCTTTGGGCGCCCAATCTCATCTTTCGCTTTTGTGTGTGTTTCTTAATACTTTGTGGTTGGAGTTTCTTTGGTAACTTGATCATTGTGGATTTTCTCTACCTTTTACAATATGCTTTTCGCCGAGTTTGCTTGATTTCCGTTGCCCCTTCATACCTTCCTATCCTCATAAGTGTGTGTGGGGGGTGTTAGAACCGGATTCTCTCCTCTCAAGCCACATTATACTTGGGATATAGTTTGTCTTGGTTTTTCCTTGCCACATATCTCACTTGTTCTTGAGAAAATGTTTAGGGGAAGTACAAACGGAAGCTCAAGCTCGAACGATGAAATCCACGGTGAACTTCGAGGTGATCATGGCTATGTCACACAAACCGAGTTTGTTGGTCTTCGACACCTTCTTCGTGATGGCCTAGGACGCTACGAGCGCCGTCTTCAAGCTCAAGAGGCCAACTTCAACGACCGCATGCATGCGCAAGAAGCATCTATGGAGCGGGTGACCGAAGCTCTCAACAACCTTGTGCGACAACGAGCCTCTTCTTCATCACGCTCAAGTCGTACAAGAAGCACTTCAAGGTCGACGCAAGCACGTCATGGACGTCATGGCCCTTGCCAAGAAGATCCGCAACAAGAACGTCAACATAACCCAAGGCGCGACGCCCATGAACGACCTCGTCCTAACGTGGAACAACCACATGTTCCTCACGCGAACAATGCCAATGCGCATCAAGAACAACCTCACCAACATGATGAATGTCGTGAACGCATACCATCACCACCACCGCAACAACGCGATCGTCATGACCCATTGGCTAATGACAATGGCATACCGGGTGCGAATGACTTTGATGAACAAGGACGTCATCCCCGTCATCCTCCAAGGCCACGCCATCAAAATCATGACAATGCGAACAATAACGAACAACCCATTCAGCAACAAGAGCACCATCCTCGCCATGATCCTCCTCCTCGTCAAGAACTTCCACATGATCGTCAACAACACCACCATTCCGAGTCAAGTGATAGCGAGTCAAGCCAACACAATGGTGATGGACTTAATCGAAGGAGACGTGGACGTTCATTCCCACGTGTTGCCTATCGCGATGACTATGATGACTTGAACAACGTACACTTCGATATACCCAAGTTCTTCGGCACAAGTGATCCGGAAGCCTACTTCTCATGGGTATTCAAGGTTGACAAGATCTTCCGCGTACAACGCTTCTCCGACAACAAGAAGGTTGCCTTAGCCTCGATGGAGTTTGAAGAGTATGTTCTCTTGTGGTGGGAACAACTCCAAGATACACGCATCGCTAACCACCAACAAAATCAACACTTGGATTGAAATGAAAGAAGCAATGTACAAGCGCTTTGTGCCAAGCCACTACACGCGAGACTTGTATAAGAAGTTGCAAGAGTTGAAGCAAGGGTTGAAGTCGGTTGATGAGTACTATAAGGAGATGGAAATCTCGATGATGAGAGCCAATGTTAATGAGTACGAAGAGCAATCCATGGCTCGCTTCATGAATGGCCTCAACTATCCAATCAAGAAGATCGTGGAGTTCCAACCATATGCCTCTTTGGTTGAGCTAGTACATCAAGCTACAAAGGCCGAGCGTCACGTGCTTGAAGAGCTCAAATACCTCAAGACAAAGGCATTTTTCGCCAACAAGCCCTCCTCATCAACGAACACACCAACTCAAGCTCCTCCTCAAGCTAGCGCAAAAGGCACGACAAGAGCTTCTACTTCCACCACTCAAGCATCTCAACCCTTCAAGAAGGCACCTTCATCTAGCAATGCACCTCAAGGATCGTCATCCGGAACAAGACTCTTGCAATGCTACAAGTGCGGAGGACAAGGGCACAAATCCTTTGAGTGCACCAACAAGAAGGTCATGATCATCAATAACATGGGAGAGTATGAATCTATGAGTGAAGATGAGTACAATACCTTGAACAAAGTCGCCACAATGCAAAGTGTGCACGAAGAGTCAAATGAGATATATTGTGATGGCGATAACAACCCCTCGTTGGTTGTGACAAGAACTTTGACCGCCAATGTCCCGTTGAAGAAAACCAAAGATGCAATTTGTTTCAAACAAGAGCGGGCATCAATGGAAAGTCCATCAAGGTCATCATCGATGGTGGAAGTTGTCACAACTTAGCGAGCAAGGAACTTTGTGATAAGCTCAACTTGAAGTTCAAGAAGCACCCTCACCCATATCATGTACAATGGTTGAGTGATTCCGGCGCCGTAAAGATACAACACATGGTGCAAGTCTCCTTCAAGATTGGTGCTTATGAAGATACGGTTGATTGTGATGTTGTGCCTATGTCCGTGTGTCACTTACTTCTTGGACGTCCTTGGCAATTTGATAAGGGTGCTATGCATGATGGAAGGACAAATTACTATAGCTTCAAGAACAACGACAAGACCTTCGTCCTTCGTCCCATGACACCAAGTCAAGTCATTGCCGACAACGCCAAGACTATTGCACGGGCACAACAAGATCGTTCGTCAAGTGAGATGAGAGGTGAGCGAGAGACCCACCATAAAGTGAGTGAGAGCCACAAGCCAAATGAGTGTGACACTTCAAAGAGAGCCCCTACAAAACTTACACTATTTGCCACCAAAAGAGAGATGAGGGAGTTGAGAGAGAACCCATCCACCCTCCACTATGTGCTCATATGCAAGGGTGAAGTTTCTTTGACTAACACTTTCACAAACCTTCCTCCATCTTTGTTGTCTCTTTTGAAGGACTTTGAAGATGTTTTCCCTCAAGAAGTGCCACCGGGACTACCTCCTCTTCGCGGAATCGAGCATCGCATCGACCTTGTTCCCGGCGCACCGCTACCAAACCACGCTCCTTACCGCACCAATCCCGAGGAGACAAAGGAGATTGAGCGACAAATACAAGAACTTCTTGCCATGGGACATATCCGCGAGAGCTTGAGTCCGTGCGCCGTGCCCGTCATCTTGGTGCCCAAGCACGACAACACTCTTCGCCTTTGCATGGATTGCCGTCCCATCAACGCCATCACCGTTAGGTATCGCCATCCTATCCCTCGACTTGATGATATGCTTGATGAGCTTTGTGGTTCCGCTATATTCTCCAAAATTGATCTTAAAAGTGGATACCACCAAATAAGGATGTGTGAAGGTGATGAATGGAAGACCGCATTTAAAACAAAGCTTGGTCTTTATGAATGGCTTGTCATGCCATTTGGTCTATCCAATGCACCTTCCACTTTTATGCGTCTTATGAACCATGTGTTGTGACCTTTCATTGGGAAATTTGTTGTGGTATACTTTGACGACATCCTTATCTATAGCAAATCTTTGGAAGAGCACACTTCTCATGTTGCTCAAGTTTTGTTGGTTCTTCGCAATGAAAAGCTTTATGCCAATCTTTCTAAGTGCACATTTGCCACCAACAAGCTTGTTTTCTTGGGTTTTGTTGTTTCTTCGGATGGAGTGAAGTTGATGATGCCAAGATCAAGCAATTCGGACTTGGCCTTTTCCGATGTCACTTGAGGAGTTGAGACGTTTTCTTGGTTTTGCCGGATTTTACCGCCGATTCATCAAGGATTTTTCCACAATTGCTTGCCCTCTCCATGAACTTACAAAGAAAAATGTACCTTTCATTTGGGGCAACGCACATGATTTTGCTTTCAATGAGCTCAAACGGTTGTTAACCGAAGCACCACTCCTTGCCCTTCCGGATTTCTCTAAAACATTTGAGATTGAATGCGATGCAAGTGGATTGGGCATTGGAGGAGTGCTTATGCAAAATGGTACATCCATACATACCATAGTGAGAAACTAGATGGAGCTCGTTTGAATTACCCATTTATGACAAAGAATTGTTTGCTTTGGTTCGTGTTTTGGATGTGTGGCAACACTATCTTCGTCCTAAGGAGTTTGTCATTCATTCTGACCATGAATCATTGAAATATTTGAAAAGTCAAACAAATTTGAACAAAAGACATGCTAAGTGGGTTGAGTTCATTGAGTCTTTACCTTTGTAATCAAATACAAGAAAGGTAAAGACAATGTGGTCACGGATGCTCTATCCCGCAAGGCCAACCTACTTACACGTCTTGAAATTAGTGTATTGGGTTTGGATGAGATAAAGGAGTTTTATGCCACCGATGCTTTCTTTGGAGACATTTTCGCTCAATGTTCGGAGCACAAAGGAATTGGTGATTTCTATTTGCACCAAGGTTTCTTGTTTAAGGCTAACAAACTGTGTATTCCTGAGTCTTCGCTTCGTTTGCTCCTTTTGAAGGAATCACATGGCGGCTCACTCATGGGTCACTTTGGACGCGACAAGACCTACGCCATGCTTGCCACCAACTACTATTGGCCAAGAATGAAGTGTGATGTGGAACGCCTAGTTCGACGATGTTCTACATGTCTCAAAGCTCAGTCTACTCTAAACTCGCATGGCTTGTACACCCCTTTACCCATTCCACATAGACCGTGGTCCGATATTGCTATGGATTTCGTCTTAGGTCTCCCACGTACTAAAACAAACAAGGATTCCATATTTGTCGTCATTGATCATTTTTCTAAGATGGCACACTTCATACCATGCAATAAGACCGACGATGCTTCACATATCGCCACGTTGTTTTTCAGGGAAATCGTTCGTCTTCATGGAGTGCCAAAGACCATTGTTTCGGATCGAGACGTCAAGTTTGTGAGCTATTTTTGGAAGACTTTGATGGCCAAATTCGGAATCAAGCAACTCTTTTCCACCGCCTACCACCCTCAAACGGATGGTCAAACCAAAGTGGTGAATCGAAGCCTATCTATGCTCCTTCGTGTGTTGATCAAGCCAACCTCAAGAATTGGGAAGAGTGCATACCTCATGCCGAGTTTGCCTACAATCGAGCATTACACCGAGCAACAAAGAGAACTCCCTTCGAGATCGTCTATGGTTCAAACCGCTACACCGTGCTCGACATGCTACCACTTCCACTCCGTGAACAAGTCAACATGGACTTCGACAAGCGCGCCGCTTACATGAAAAAGCTACATGAAGACACAAGAACCACGCTAGAGAAGCACAATGAAGACCATGCTACGAAGGTGAACAAGCACAAGCGCGCCATGATCTTTGAAGAAGGAGACCTTGTGTGGCTACACTTGTGAAAAGAGCGCTTCCCGGATGCAAGAAAGTCTAAGCTTCACCCTCGAGGAGACGGACCTTTCAAGATTCTCAAGCGCATCAACGACAATGCCTACAAGATCGACATCTCCCACTCCAAACACTTGGTCCATGACACCTTCAACGTCGCCGACCTATCGCCATACCGTGGAACATCAACCGATGAGGATGACCAAGATTCGAGGACGACTCTTTTCCAAGGGGGGGAGATGATGTAGCCCAACCTACGGCTCCTACAACAAGTGGTCCAATGACAAGAGCTAGAGTCAAGGCTCTCCATGATAAGGTGAATTCACTCCTAGCTTTGTGTGATCTAGATACACCCTTGAATGGTTTGCTACTTCATTCGGATACCTTGTGCATACTCAGGAACGACTACCGTGAAGATCACCAAGCAAGTATGGAAGATGGCCAGGAGAAGAAGCGGAGAAGACTGGCCAGCCAGCCTCCCAGCCGGCCTGGGCCGGCCCCAGGGCCAGGCTGCCCCAAACCCGGTCGGCATTCCAGCCGGCCTAGGCCGGGCCACAGGCCGGACACCCTCCAGCGCGCGCCGGTCTCCCAGCCGGCCTCGGCCGGCCCCAAGGTCGGCTCCCCGACAACTTCCAGCCTGCGCGCTTGACGGGCCCGTGTGGCCTTGTACCCCCACCTCGTGGCTTAGATTATAAATACCTCTTCATAGACCAGATCTAGGGTTAGACTATGATTTGGGATTAGAGTAGAGATGTGCTCCTTCATCTCAAAGTGGTTCCTTCCTCCAATGGAGATGAATCAAGGCCTCCCCTTGTGGAGATCAACCATGGCCTCCCCTTGTGGAGAACATCCCTCTAGTGGATACCAAGGCTTCCTCTTGTAGTTTGCTACTTGCTAACCTTTCCTCTTGAAGTGGCTAGATTGGGTTGGTTTGGATTGACCAATTGGACAAATAATACTAAGAGTAAGGTGTGCTTGGGAGAGGAGAATTGGGGGCTACCCTTGGGGCTTGTTACCAATTGAATCTTGCTGAGTTGCTTCTTGCTAGTTATCCTTGTTTTGGTGCTTTTCCCCTCTTTGTGTTCTTGTGTTCATCCCTTGTTCTTCGTGTTCATCGATCCCTCCGCCCAAATCCATGAAAATCGGGACCAACCTACATCATACGGTGACGAGTGGCACGTGCTACATGAGGCCCATTAGCAATACGACCTGTAGGCCTTGTTACGTGGCGTTCGTTATGGCCTAGGCCCACGCGGCTTTGGGCCCATATATGGGAGGGGACAAGAGAGGCTACAACCCGTTATTGAGTGAGTGTAAAGGCCATGAACATCGTAATACTAATTTGGTCCATTAATCAAACATGGCCCAATACGGCCTACAACGAAAATAGCACAACTGAATAGAAATATAGAAAAATTACAGACATACATTACATTACGGTCCCACGGGTACCATAAGCACAATAATCAATAACATACGGTCAAAGTTTCAGGTGCACAATAACACCAACAAAATTACGATCCAACATGCACCATTGCACCAACAAAATAACGGTCCAACATGAACCATCGCACCGCCACTTCACTGTGTTATCTAGGTTAGGAAGACTACCTTTACTGGTTCAAAATGTGGTTAACGCCCTCATCTTAGAAATTATAACAGCATCCATCTATTCCTTTTGTCGTGCCTGGATGACCATCTAATCCATTTGGTGGCGCTGGATGTTGAGAACATGGAGAAGCTCGGTATCTGCTCTCTTCTCTTTCTCAAATTTTGCAGCTAGTTTGCTGGCTTCTGGTCGTAAGGGTTGGAGCTCGATCCCCACATTCTGAAGAAACCTAGGGTTGGAAGTACAATTCGACAGGACATCGTATACAACTTGTGCCTCTTTAGATTGTCCTTCATAGCTAAAGGTTCAGAGAGCGGTTTTTCCATTTCGGCCTGTTTTGCAGTGAAGAAACATGTTAATCAGATGCAGCAACGTATAAGTTCAAGTTAGTGGGGACTATTTTAAAGCTCACTTACGGCCGTAGTGTGTCTCCTTGTAGTTGTAGGGAGAAGCCTTTCTTATAGCTGCAGTGTGTCTCCTTGAACATATCCAAAGCACTGGTTTCTTTATCCGTGTACTTGTCCACCTAAAAACAAACACACACAGGAAGCCAGCTTAATGGTAGTGTAGGGATCCGATAAAAAGTATGTGCTCATGGATACCATGGATTAAAAGTGGCATGAATCTGAAAAAACTGGAATAAAGAAGGGTTGTCCGTACATCGCAAAGTAAGCATAAAAAATGATGCCAAAAACTGGATGCACAAACACGTTATTGTAAAATACATATGAACGCAATTAGTGTGATCAAACAGGAACATGTAGCATATACAGCATCATGCCGCGCTGCCCTTCATGCCGCCCTGCCCGCCGGAACGGAAAAGACGGCGAGTCCGGTCTTGTCACCTGCTCTTACGTCATGCCGAGCGCATTGCCTGCGCCGAGCGACCTGCGCGAGAGGTCTTGTCGCTGTCTCGTCCACACCCTACAGGGGGCACGTACGGTCTTGTCCAAGATGTCAGCAGCCTCTGCCGTGCTTGCGAAGCGACCCTTCCCACGGACGGAGCACAGGAGTTGCTTGCCACCTTGCAGGCTCTCGACTCCCCAGGGGTTGGCTCCCGGGGTTCCATGTCCCCGTGGTGAGTCTTCACTCCGGATCCCCCTCTTCCTCTCCTCAGCGGGGGCGAGGGACCCGCGCGCTTGGTGTCCTGGGTACCCCCAGTTCCCGGACGCCGACACGCGCGGAGCGGTTTTGGTCGACTGTGCGTTACGTGATGACATTGCGCGCGTCCTCGCCTTCTGCGAGGTTGTACTGGTCGCCGCGGTTTCGTGTTCCGTGACCCTCCTGGTCGTGGGTGGCGCGGTAGGGGTAACTCCGATCGCAAGCGTCGCGGTCGCCGCGGTTGCGGTTCCCACGGTTGTCGTGGTCGCGGTCGCGATGGTCGTGGCTGCGGTCGCATGTGGTGTTGATGTGCGGCTCGTGCCGCGGGCTCTGCTGTCGTCGGGTGACCTGTTCCGGCCACCCGATGTGCCTTCGGTTGCTCCGGGAGCGTCAGGTATAAGCGCTGCTCCTGCCATGGCCAGTGACTTGATCTGTTGGTGCTGCAATGCTGCTTTGGGGTCGTCCTCAGGAAGTTGAGTTGCCCTCAGGTACGTGGCTACCAAGAATAAGGTTGCAGTAGTTGTTTTGGGGATGGGTATCCCGTCGTCATTGTGCGTCATGAACGAGGATTCTAAGCTGCGGGTTATCTCCGTTCATTCATGTTCCGGTATGCGGTGTAATCGGGACCGGTGGCGGGGTGGCACGGTCCACCCTGAAGATTGGGTGGACAACCCGGCCCTCTGAGCACTCGATATGCTAGCTTTCCTCTTGCGGTCGTCGAGCATTGCCCGAAGCTTATCCATCCTCAGGGTCTCCTGCCACAGGAGGTACCGGTGCGTCATCAGCTCTTCGCGGGTTGAATCCGCCGGCATCATGGTGCACTCCCGGATAGCTTTTTGTCGCCTTAACCGCCATCGCCTCTGAGATGACGAGAGTGGTTTGCCCATCCGGCATGGTGACTATGACTGGATATGTCACCTCATTGCTGTTGCCACGAGCAGCTCCACTCGCGGATGTTTCAGGACCCGCCGTCCCGTTGTTCCGCCACTGGCGAGTACCACGCAAACCTTGAAAGGTCTGCTGTGCGAAATTTGATTTTCGCCGTCGCTGCTACAGTTGTCGACGATGACATTGGAGTTGAGGTAGTAGTTGGCCGGCGCGCGATGCACGTCACAGCCGTCGCAGACTCGAAGTCCATCTCAGCCTCGCTTGACGAGTCGAAGGGTGTCGATGCCGAGCTTGGTGCGTCAGTCGATAAGGACGCGGCTTCCACAGCAGATGAGGGAGCGGATTTCGCGGTTGATGGTGACACAGACGACGAAAGCGCGATCGATGAAGATGTAGTCGATGGAGACGCGCCTGCCGCAGTTGCTGATGCTGAAACGGCCGGCGCCACAGTCGTTGAAGATGAAGTCGATGGAGATGCGGGCGCGATCGCCGCAGTCGATGGAGATGCGATCGTCGCGAGTTGAAGCGGGTCCGTCACGTTGAGTGATCCCCACTGATTAACGTGATAATGCATGTTACCGAAAATCAGATTCGCACCTGAGTGGAGGTCCTCGAATACCGGGCGGAAGGCCGGCGAGTGCGGGTCGAATTCAAGGAGCCAAAGTAGATCGGTTTGTCGATTGCCGGTGAGTCGCCGGTTGTTGATGAAGATGAAGCCGCCGAATCCGCAGGTCCAGCGCTAGTCTTTCCCACATACGGCGCCAATTGACGTGGTGTGATCACATCAAATCCCATGGTTAGGTTACCTAGGGTTTCGTTAGAGGGGAGAGAGTTGGTAGCGCTGGTAGATCTGTCGGCTGACAAGCAATGAGTTTACCCAGGTTCAGGCCCCCGGAGGGTAACACCTTACTTCCTACTTGTCTAGTTATTGATGTCGAGGTATACAATGGAGCTACAATGGTATCCCGACATAGGGTTCGCCTGTCATAGGGTCTCGGGAGTTCGCATCCGATCAGGTTTACAAGTAAGGTAGGTCTCTACCGACATAGGGTTCGCCTGTCTTGGGGCATACTTCGTCTTCTTGGGCCTCCTTCGTGGGCCTTAAATTCAGTCTGCTAGTAGGCCACCAGTTGGGCTTTAGTCCGTACGTGCACCAGGTATCTTCATGGTGGGGCACTCGAAGGGTAGGCCCACGTCAAAGTAGGTATCAAGCAAATCTACTGTGGCAAAGTCCATATTAAGTCAGATGTAACATACTCTCCCCACGTCAGCTGTTTCGATATTAACACAACTCTCAAGTGTGAGCCTTGGTCTTAGCACCATGAGGTTATGGCAAAATAGAACATTAATGGAGATTTGGAAAACCAAAGGAAGAAAGGCTAAAACAACTGCAAGTGATGATTAGACAGGAGGAAGTCTTATAATCGAAACTGTAAGAGGAGTAGTAATTGCCACACAACGGATGCACTATAGCTACAAGTGTATAAAAACTCCAATAAAACTAGTGGGGGTGCATCCAACTTGCTTGCTCAAGAAGACCTAAAGCATTTGAGGAAACTCATCACTGGAATATATACAAGCCAAAGTCTATAACTAAAAGATCCCATCTAGTATAAACAATAAGCATATGACAATTCTATGTATGAAAAACAGGTGCTAACACGACACAAGTGTAGATAAAAGGATAATAACGCAACACCCTCTCTCTTTTCTATGTCTTTCTTTTTTTACTCAGTGGAGTAGTCTTGGCGCAGACTATATGAAAAGGGATCGAACGTGGAGTATGGGCAGAACAAGTGTTTTATAGACAGGCTCTTCTTAACTTTGGGTTCTTATTCCAAGCTAAGTGGAAAAATACTGAATTATTTTGTGAACTATCTCAGGAATAATACTGTCGACCAGAGAGGATGCACCATCAAAAAATAATACTGAATTATTTTTATTTTTTTATCATTTTTCGCACCATTGTGTAGTTTTGTGAATTTTTGGCTCATCTGTATTTTTTCTGGGAGATTTTGCTTTGGTCCAAAACATGATAAAACAATGGATAGGTGCTATTTTGATAGAACCAATGCTCATACCCAGACTTGTAAACTTGTTTTCCATGATTCAAGCTGATTCTAAACATATCTTATGTTATCATGATTCGTCTTGAAAAGCATAACTATTAATGAAATGTAGTCCAACAACAGGAAAAAATGAAGCGATAATTGAATGAACTGTCGCAATCTCTCCCGTGTTAAACACATGGGACGGAGGGAATGTGTAACACCCCGACCCACCCCCCCGATCGGGCCTGTCACCCATGACAGCTCTCTAGAATCTTTAGACTGGCCCCACATATCAACACTGTTGTTTTATGCGCACTTTGTCTTCACTCGTGAAATCGCTCTGGGCCAAACACGGTTAACCTCGGAGTTCTTTCCAGATGAGCTTCCGAAAAGAAGTTGTAACTTGTTTATATGAGTATCCTATCAATCCTATTAAGCCCTGAGATAGGATCTCATAGAATGGTAGTAATGAGATGCACTTTCATTGCGCTTGCTTGGCCATCCTTCAGAGAGATGTGGTTTTGTGAAGGAAGTCTTTCCACATGTCATGTGGAAGGAGGATGGCGACTTTTATCGGTGGGTTGAAGGAATCTTCTCTGCAATTGTAAGTGATGATCCAAGGGGAGGAGAATCGGGAACATTGTGAATCAGATGCTAATTAAAGTACAAAATAAGGGTTACTATTGAACTTGAGGCAAAATTATCAAAGAGAACAAAAATAATTTAGCAATATTTTACACGCATTATCTCTACATCATCTAATTGAGCTAGGATTGGTGAGCTCTCCTTGCTCCACCGGTTTACACGTTCGTGGTCCGTTGGATGAAAAGTGAATAAATCTCAGCCATGCCTTTGGTCGGTTTAGCCAGAGTCGGTTCCGGATGGAGTGCGGCGTGCCTCACTTCTTTGACCGCCCGGTCGTCTCGGTGTCGGACGGATGCCTCCCCTCCTTTGGCAGGCCTCCTCGTCTTCGCTCGAACCCTCCTCGGCTCCTCCAATCACCTAAAGAAGGTCGCCCCCTACCGCGCCGCCTGACGAGAACATGCTGCAGTGGTGCCGGGAGACGTCCGCCTCCAGGGCTGGAGGACGCTGTCATCGCCAGGGTCGCCAAGAGTGTGGGCACCCCGGACTAGCCATCCGAAATACCCGATTATGCTTAACACAACGATCCCGTGATCAGTCTGTCGTTGCACATAATCCGAACTGAATACCAAAGTTTACATCCATTACAATACCGAATTAAAATCTTACATAAATGGTCATTTAGACCAAGTCTTACATAGGTGCCTTCATGGGCCAAACCAAAATATCAGCGGAAGCTACGGTGTAGTAGACATCAAATCCTAATGACGACCCGACAGGCAGCTGACTTATGGAGATCCCTAGTTCGCATAGAAGTCGGCATACTCCTCCTCGGCATAGTGCTCCTCGAAGTCTGGCTAAGACAATAGCCAGGGACGAAACCAATATGAGTACATTTGATTGTGCTCGCAAACTGCCCCAACATGAGTATGTACTAGTTTTATTTTAATTTCAGACTTGTATTTATTTAAAACATCTCTATATCTTTATTGAAAAAGATAAGAAGAATTTTATAACTATCTTTGAATAAAATCACCATTTTATCTGCTTCTCCAAAACTCCTCCTTTTTCCGACCATAGCCCGTCATGGTCCACTTGTCTCCAACAACCTCATACCGATCCGTTGGTATACGTGTATAAAACATTCTCCACTTCATTTTTCTTTTAAAACTCAACTCTTTTCAAAACTTGCACATAGTCAGAGTAGGGCCTCCCAACTGTCCATATCCGAGGACTCGGCTATTCGAATAGTTTTAACCCTCTGCAGAGGTAGCACGCTTTTCCCACACCCATCCGGTAACTCATCGTGTCAGCCACGTCTCGCCATACCAGGTGTATGCGAAGTTGAGTCACCGACCATAGCCTGTCCTTTGCTCATGCTAGTATAGGACCCTGCCCATATGACACTTTCCATCCACACTTAACCCAGCCCGTCGGAATCTAAGTGGGAGGACTCATAGTTTTCCCCGGCGACCACATGGTGAAGTCTTCAATCCTCCTCCTTATCTTTCCATAGAGTTTGAGCGAGGACCCACGTCAGGGGTAGGTCACCAAACCATCCCCTCATGCATAACGGAGTCATCTCCGTCGATGAGGCATCCCATACTAATATGAGCAAATTATATGACTACGCCCTGTTCCCATATGTGGGTAAATGTGGTCGCACAGAGTATCGGCTGGTTGACGTAAGTACAAGCACACACTGTGCATTTTTCATAAACATCTCCATTTCTCCACTTTAACACCGACATCTCGGCATTCCATAGCCACACAAGTATTTTCAAAAGAGTTTTGAATAAACAATATTTATTTTTCCCATCCTATAATTTGATATAAACTATCTTATACTTCTAAATAGGGTGGCAAAATAATTTCCATATACTTTTGAAAAGGGTTTTAGAAAAATCTTTGCCTTAAGAGTAAATCATGTTATCAAAGTAGATGCATATATTAGGGGTGCAAGCTCAGGGAGTAGCTTGCCTTGCTCGACAAAGTGACCTTGGTCTTGATCTTCAGGTTCAACAAATTCCCCTTCCTCGATAAATCTGACAACCCTCTCGTCTAATTAATAAACAAACAAATACAAACAATCACTAACTTACTCAATCAACATCACAATATTACAATCTTAAATGCTCCAAATAGCCACTGCACACATCAAACAACACAATTTGGTTTCAATTTAATTGAATTAACCATTATTTATTTATGTCTTAATTATGGCAGAAACTAGTTGAACATGTTTAACTACACAACTCAAGTTCTGTTGGTCACAAAAAATACAAACTAAATTTCTACAGACAGCTACTGATGTGTAGAAGACAACACAATTTGATTTGGATTAATTGGAGTTACCAAACTCCCTACATAATTGTTTTAATCCAGAAACTTACTAATCAAGTTTTAGCTACCAATTAAGTTCTGTTGATCCTAAAATTAAATCCTTTTAGGGGTAACTAACCATGACTAAATGTGATCTAACAAAATTGGTCCTAATTCATTTGGGTTAAACATTAAACTTATTTAATTGTTTTAGTGCAGAAGGGTTTTCTAACTTCAACTTTATACTAAACAATTATCACTGCATAATTAATTCTACCAAAATTAGGGGAGCTAATAGATCACAGTACCAAGCTAACAAAATTGGTTTGGAATTATTTGGCTTAACAGAGTATCAGAAACAAACAAGTATAGATTTTAAACCTTCTGTGGTATTTTTAATAATACATTTTTATTATTCATCTAAATGAAATGAAACCACTTGGGTTGGTTAAACAATTTCATAAGATTTCCAGAACATTTGGATTTGATTTATTTGGATTTGTAAATCTTGAGATATTGAATTTCTAAGTTGATGCAGTACTGAAATTCCAGAGAAACTAAATTAGAAAATCTCTCTGTTCTGGATAATGTTGAGATTTCTGACGGGTGGGGTCCACTCGTCAGTGACTCAAACGAAACGTTGCGCGCGCTGGATAATGTTTAAAAGTCTGACAGTGGAGACCGCCTGTCAGCCTCACATCTAACTGAAACGGTACGCTGCCGTGGATCAAAGATCCAACGGCCCATGATCAATCGCAACGGCGACGACCTAAACTGGGCGGCGCCGCTGCGCCGGCGACGGCGAGGCGGATGGTTTGCTCACCTAGGGGCTCGGGAGGATGCGTGGACGATGCAGAAGGGTCGCGGCGGCCTGGGGAAACTCGCTGGAGGAGTCCTGCTTCCTGGGACGGCTTGTATCGTCGACAGCGAGCAGCTGCACTTCCACGGCCACGGTACGAACTCCGGTGAGCTCCCTGCGTCGCTCCTGGGCACGGATCAGAGGGGAAAGAGAGGCGGGTGAGTGCGGTGTTAATGGAGACGAGAGTTCGGGCCAGAGAGGAGAGAAAGAGAGAGCAGCACGGCTCGGCCGTGGTCGTCTCCTACCTCAGCTCCGGCAGCACCTGGCCGTGCTGACACGGCTGAGCTTCGCTGCGACGGCGTGCCCGCTCTCCTAGCGGTGCACAGAGAGAGTGGAGTGCGAGGGAGAGGCAGTGGTGGAGTGTGGAGGAAGTGAGAGCTCGGGTGCTCTATTTAACCACCGAGTTCGGTCCACGGTGCCCTGGGTGCAGGAGAGGTCTAGAGGGAGAGAGAGCTCGCCATAGGGGGCGGTGCGGTGCGGCTACGATGTTGGAGTGCATGGGAGCAAGGTTGGCTGCGTGGAGGCGAGCTGCGCTTGCTCGAGGTGGGGGACGGCCATGGGCGCTCTCGGGCGGTGCTCGGCGTGCACGGCGTGGCGCGAGGGCTACGGGTGCGGGCTCCTGCTGGGGTTTTTGCTGCGTCGAGAGGGAGCAGAGAGGTGAGGGAGAGAGGGGGGGCACGGCGCTGGGATTCCACGGCGTCGACACCTCCGTCGCCACAGTGGCGACCATGGCGCGAGCGCGCGGGCGGCTGTCCCCTGGCGCTGCTCCTCTCCGTCTCCCCGACCAATTCCTTCGGCTCCGGCGGGCACGGTGAGGTGAGAGAGATGAGAGAAATCGAATGGAGGCAGTGGCTAGCTCGATTGAGCTCGAAATCACCGAATTCCATCGGATTGAAATCAAATTTGGGGATGAACTCAGTTTTGCCACTAGGTGTTCGCCGAAATGCTTGAACCAATTTCAATTTCTTATTTCTGAAATTTATTTTCATAATTTGCTTCACATATGTTTGTCAAGATTTGTGGTGATGTTCAATCATTTATTTGCCAAGTGCATCATAGCACATTTTGTAATTTGAATAAGATAAAGAAAGGTTTTGATTTTAATTTGGGATTTTTGAAAATATTTATTTGAGACGGAAAGTTATAGAATTAAATTGAGAGTGATTATATTATCACCCTCTGAATTTTGTTTTGAGGAAATATGACTTTCTCACTTGAGAAATTTGGTGACACTTGTCACATGATTTTTATTGTTTTAACTTTTGTTTTTATTTCTTTTCTTTTCTTCAAGTTTTTAATTAGAGCTAACAACCAACACAATCAACAAGAATTAATTACCACAAGCAACAATATGCAATCAACACCTATAAATTAACAAAAGTTTTTGTTGGCCCACATTTTTTATATAATAATACTGATTATAATTTTGGGATGTTACAAAGAGGCCCGACGAGTCCTGCTCGATGTCCACCGCCGACTCGGAGAGCGTCGCCAGGAAGCCCGAGCTGTCGCCGTCGTCCTCGTTTTGCATCTCGGGCGGCACGTCATAGCCATAGGGGATGACCTCCACCGGCATTGCCTCCGCCCTGGGGTGACGGAGGAAGAGGCGCCCGCGCGGGTGTGGAGGCGAACCCTGGCGGCGTTCGCGGACGGTGATGCCGCCACCACCGCGCGGCGGTGAGCGCCGCTCCACCTTCACAGTATGGCGCGGCACGGGGCGCGGAGGGAAGCGCGGCACCGGCGGGAGGAGGCGGAAGGGGATTGCGCTGCCCATGGCAGCGTGGCGGCGCGCAACTTCGATGACGGAGGCAGCCGTGTGGCCGGTTGCTTCCCACCATTCTTTGCGGCCGGCGGTGTTGTAGCGCGTTTTGCGCGATCTGGGGCCGTCGTTGGTGGCGATGACAGCCGCCCGCTCGCGCTCGAAGCGCTCCATCTAGTGGCCCCAGTTGGCCTCGCCGTCGTCGTTCTCGGGCAGGCGGCGCTCCGCCGACGTCATCCAGCTGCGCCGACGAGCGATGAACCGCCTTATCTGCTCGTCCGTCTCGGGCAGCGGTGGCACGGGGAGGCCACCGGCCGAGATGGACCAGTGCTTGGGCAGCCGGCAGTCGTGCGGCGCGAGGAGCCCGTACCGGTGTAGCTCCCAGGCGTCCTCGCTCACGATGGTGCGACCGCTGGACGCCATGCCGGGCTCGCCGGAGGTGGAGAGGAGGGCGAGAAGGTGGAGAGGAGGGCGAGAAGGGCGGGGTGGATAAACACGGCCACGGGCGCCGGCTTTTAACATGACGAGGGGCGGTGCGGCCGGCGTAAATGCGACGCGTGGGGAATCCGCAACGCCGGCCGCGTGGCCTGGGGAGTCGTCGCGTCGCCTGGCCGTCCAGCGGGTGACCCTTTGAGGGTGCCGCTGATGACGTTTTTTGGCCGTCCGGACCCCCAATGGGGCTTTTGGGTCACTTGGAGCCCCCGGTGGAGATGCTAAACCAGCAGCACTCCGTAGTGCAGGCCTACTCCATTGGAAAGCGAGAAAAAAAAATCAACCGCCTCCTCGTGCTCGTGAGAGATGGAACACCACCGCGAGATGGCTCCGCCAATCCCCTCCCACTCTACCGCCGCCGACGCGGATGCCGCCGCGGACGACTGGGCTGCGCGCAATGACTTCGAGGAGTCGCCAGATGGGTCCCACTCCCTCCCCCCGGCGGCCGCGGCCGCGGAAGAGGCGGCTCCTCCGGCCGAAGGTATATCCGGGCCCCGTCCCGATTTCCTTCTGCGCCTTTGTGTAGTCGCTGGTTCCCAACGTTGGATCTGAGCTTGCTCGGTGCGGATCTACGGCGCTCCTGTGCTCAATTATGTGGTGATATGGGCTGGGGACACGTTTCTTCGACTGTGTAGTTTGCTTCTGCTATTGTAGTATGGGAGGCGGAATGTAAGTTTCTGTGGCTTGTGATGGTCTAATATTCTAGCTATAGTTGCGTCGGTCCATAACAGATACCGTTGTGTTTGTACTTTCATTGTCGCAACGGTGGATTGAATGAATGAAGTTCCGGATTCTTAATATGTACAGATACAGAAGAGGGTCTCGTGTGGGGAGGTATGCGTAGGTGCCATGCTTAGTATGTCAGTGAAGAGTTTGGTCCACTTTTAACCTATCGTAACCATGAAATTGTAACATGAAATAGATTTATTATCTCGTACAGGTAAACAATGAAAGTAATTACAGAGTGGGTATGCGTAGGTGCCATGCTTAGTATGTCAATGAAAAGTTTGGTCCACTTTTAGTATCTGGTGAAATGTGAACTGGCGGAAATTCTATGAGAAAAAATAGACATTTCAAAAAAATCTGATGTAGGTGATAGTATGTTCTAGTCGAATGCGACGAGGTTTCAGTATGCTGGAAAGTTCTTTAATAATGATGATACCGTCCCTGGAACTGGAGAAAACATGAAAGTTGTTTTGGTTGGGGTGTCCACTGTACAGTATCCTTGTTACTGAAACTTATGTATTACGGTTCGACTGTATTAAGAGAGAAAAATGTCATCGATGGAAACATTAACTTGCTTGGCGTTGGATTGTTCAATTTGCTTATTGGGATGTTGTATAGACTTCCGTACTTAATATGTTTGTAATGTGGGAACCTGGCTAAATTTCATTTGCTCTATTTTAATATAATAAGGTTTATGCTTCCATATTATGCATATTGCATCACGGATTTGACCTCTATTTAACTTGGATATTGTCTAATTCATAATCTTCTACTCTCAGATATCGATGAAATTCAATCAACTCTCCAGTCACTGGAGTTGCAGCCAAGTGGTATGTATCAAAGCTATGTTTTTGGTTTGAGCTAGCCAGAAGAATCAGAATTAGTTGAAGATTCCATTCATTGACTAGTTTTTGTTGCTGTCTTGTTTCAACTAGTTTGCCTGAGTAAAATTATGATTGTTCTGCATGCAGTCTTTGCTCTAATTCTAGACTCAGTTTGAACGAAACCAGCCTTTGCAATTGATATCACGACCTTTGAGGGAAAGCGAAATATTGAATCATGTTGTGGAAAATATGTCGTCTCTTCAACTGGACCACATCAGCCATTTTCAGATTGTGCTACAGCATTAGTTTTAGGCATGCTAGTTGTTTGTTGATTCTACCATCTGTGCGACTGTGAGCCAATGGATATTTGTTATTGCACATTTATAAATCCTTTTCTTCCTTGTCTAAAATAATCTTTTATGTTGTTCAGATGTCCCACATGACAAGTTTCAAATGGAAGCAGAGGAGCGAAATAGAAAACGACACTTGAATGTAGTGTTTATTGGCCATGTCGGTAAGTGCTCCTTTAATTTTGTCATCCTTGAATGTAAAGAGGCCATTGGTGGGGCTCCGTGTTTTGGTAGCATTATTGTGAGCCTCGGTCCTCAATCTGCCGTTCAGAGGAAGGCCAGATGTCACAGGTTGAAGAAAACTTGAGTTTCTAGAGTAGATATAGACATGCAGTTTGATGAGAGAGGATAGCAAATACAGGAGAGATTTCTTGCCTTAGCCCTGAGCAATAACATCTTAGGATGCTCACCTTCTTATCTAAGAATTAAATTTAAATATAAACATATCTTCTTCGGTTATGAATCAACATCGTAAATTCTGTCTTGACTTCCTTTAGCTCCTTTTTATCTCTGAACTCTAGTTTCGAACAACTTCTTGACTGAGCAATTACTGGACACCTAACTCAACCGAAACATCTACTGAACTTATAATCCCAGGACTCGCCTTGTACATGAAAACTCCTTCTTGAGTTCATAATGAGCTGGTGACAACTCCTTGCTTGAACCTGTAATGAACTAGTGGCAACCCCTTGCTAGTTTTTTTTGTGCTCACCAATACCGGACCACCATGGGCAACAGTGCTCCATCCCTATCCTACTGCAGCACACACTGCACCTGCTGCTAGAGTCGTTTGTCCACAAGATTAAATGACAGTTAGGAGCAATGCTGGTGTTACATTTTTTAGCTAGGCTACAACAACATTTGTAGGTGATGATGAGCAACCGGTACATGTTCTGATGTCGTTGTAGTATACTCTGACGGGGAGCTACACCGGATAACAGCAGCTTGATACCATCGTAACTTGAACCATGGTTTGTCATGATCCAAACCATGGATGATACATTTGTACGGCGTCAGTTGACAGTTCAGAGAAGATGGCCCTGCCACAAGGGTAACGTCTGTTCGGTGTTGCCTTCCCTGGGGACAGCAATAGTTGTTTGGTTCTGGTCCTACATAATGCTGGTCATGTTTGCCTTGCTGTGCTAGTGGGGATTTTTTCTTGAAAACTTCTGTGGATATGTTAACCTTGCAACTTACCAAAAGCTTGCGCTGTATCATCATCTCCATTGAATGTTTGAATTGTCTTCACAACTCCATAAGGATAAAAGATCTCATGAAGAAATTTTATGTTTGACTTTGTCACTAACCTACTACTGACATGCATATTTTTTTATATGGTCTCCTCATTCTTCTCTTTAATATATTTTCTCCTTGTAGAGACTGCAAGAAAGTGTAGGATCACTTTTATGTTCCTTCAGTCATCTGTTACTAACCTACTGTTGACTTGCATGTGCTATGTCCTGATGCTTTATCATTGATGCAAACACCTTCGTTAATGCAGATTTTTACTAAAGAGTTTTGATGTCCTTGCTATTTCATTTAATTTTTCTGTGGCTCCAGATGCTGGCAAGTCAACTGCTGGAGGTCAGATATTGTTCTTAAGTGGTCAAGTAGATGACCGGACTATCCAAAAATATGAAAAAGAAGCAAAGGATAAAAGCCGAGAAAGCTGGTAAGGTCTTGCTTTAATGCTGTCTTATAGGTCCGTGATATTGTTTGTGCTGCACTCTCCGTATGCTTATTCTGTCTGATCACATAGTGCAAAGCTCACCAACGATGATATTTTTATCACTTTATTTTTGTTACTAAAGCGGTTTCTTAGAAAATATGAGTTTTGTAGTCATTCTATCATTTCCCTGTAGCTATTTCATGGTAGCCTCGTTTCATTTAAGCTTGATTTAGTTATACGCAGTGCTTGAAAGAAGATACTCAGGATATTATTTGTTTAGTTACATCAGCTGACTATCATTTCCCTTTTGCCATTTTATTTGATCAAAGTAACTCGAGATCTTGCTTAGTTGTGCAAATTGTGGGATAAGTCTAAGTTAAAATGTGATATGATATCTACTACAAAACAATGTGATGCATTTCTCTGTGATTTTTGCACTGTAAGCTTTTGCTGCATGCTGGTATCGACCTTGTTAATTGCCAAGTTCATTAATTATATTTTAAACTTGAAGCATGTTATGTTCACGTTGTATGTCTAACTTAGTTCAACAACCTGACCAAGAAAAGTCACACTCAGAGTTACTCCATGATCATGCATTATATTTTCGCCTTCATGTTAGCCTGTGCTCTATTATACTTCGCCCGATATTGTGTATAGCCTTGAACTATCATTGATATCAATTTTGTTGCACCAAACATCCAACTATATAGCCCATAACATCAATATTTTCCCTGTTTTCTTAATTCGACCATGTAATTTCTTTGCCTGTAATTTCTTAAAGAAGGCAAATATTAGCTTATTTTTGGAGTAGAGAATGTTGTGTATGGCACTTGGCCAAATTCTTTCCTGATGTTCAGAATTTTGTGAAAAATAAGAACAGAAGTTAATTGATTGAAACTAAGCTTATGCATTAACCATACTGCCAATACCAGGTAACCTTGTTTCTGGTGATGCCAATTAACCACTTGCCTTTGTTAGGAAGATGCCAGTTTAAAGCCTTAACATTTAATGTCATTGTTCATAGTATATGACTTGTCCACTTTAAGTTTCTTGTTATGCTTTGTGATTCAACCTTTTGGTACGTAGTTTGATATACTTTGGTGCATTTGGTGGTTACTAACAAATAATTCCAAGCAACTTAAAGAAAATAAGTCTTGGTTTACACTTGGGCATTGCAGGCTCTCTGCTGCATGAGGCTGAGGTCGCTTCTCTATTTGTTTCACAGGTACATGGCATACATTATGGACACAAATGAGGAAGAACGGGCAAAGGTATAATACCGAGAAATTGTTGCACCCATCCCTAGAGATTATTTTACAAAAGGCTGCTGGCTACGTTATATTTAATCCACAAAGAGCTCTGTTGAATTTTTTTTCCATCAGGATACCTCTTGCTGCTTCTCCAGTTAGCTCAGCCTAACCATGTTAAATATTTCCGTTTGGAGTTTATTTAAATTTGTTTTTAATTATGGATAACATGTGTTCTAAATTACGTCTGAGTTCAGCTTTCCTTACTTGATATGGTTGTGTACTTGTGTGCTCTATTTAATCTACTCCAGGGGAAGACTGTTGAAGTTGGGAGAGCTCACTTTGAGACCGAAACTACAAGATTCACTATTTTAGATGCACCGGTAACTTTTTCTCTTTCATATGAGATATCTCTTTACATGTATCATGGTAAGTCCTAAGTAGGCTCATAACTTATAACTTCGAGCTTCATTAAATTGCGAGTTTATCTTTGTGTTGCATCATGGAACAATTAACCTGGGTACAGAACAGTCTTATGTTATATGATGTATTTGTAGCAAAACATTGTTATTTAAAATGTACAGTCCACTCACTTCTATCTACATATCGGGCCGTAAGGAAAATCTACTACAATGATTTTTTTTATCTTGAATCAGTTGAAATTGATTACATGTAAGTGTGTACTCCCATGGACTAATTCAACTGCATGTGTTATTGCTCTCTGCATCATTACAGAAACAATGTTCTCATTTACATTTCTGCATTTTCATGTTTTTAGGTGGACCGTTGTGTAAGAATTCAGGGTGTTTGTTGACTCTATATTTGCGTATACCAGTTCATTATGCACACATTAGCACAATACATGCTATCATGCTGTAATTAGCTACTTCTAATTGTTGCATTTTTTACCGATTGTTTATTTATCAATTTGATGTTTTTCTATATATTTATTGTTTATACATTTGTTGCTGAGTGTAGGGCCACAAAAGTTATGTTCCAAACATGATAAGTGGTGCATCTCAAGCTGATATTGGTGTTCTGGTAAGGAAGTTGACATTAGATTAGAGACTTATTTGCTGTCTTTTGAGCCTGAGATAATTATGCCATATTTTGCTCTCATCAGGTGATATCTGCTCGAAAAGGTGAATTTGAAACTGGGTACGAAAGAGGAGGACAGACTCGTGAACATGTGCTGCTGGCAAAAACTTTAGGTGTTTCTAAGTTGATTGTGGTCATAAATAAGATGGACGACCCTACTGTTGGATGGTCTAAAGAAAGGTACAACTGTCGGTAAAATATTCTACTAAGTATTAATAATTCAGTAATATATGGAAAAGAGATCGGGCCAAGTATATGTTTTCTTGTTGGTGTCTGCCAGGTATAGGTTGGGTGATGAGAATTATTCTTTTAATTTTCAGATATGACGAAATAGAAGGCAAAATGACTCCTTTCCTTAAATCATCAGGGTACAATGTTAAGAAAGGTATATCAATCCGTGACGGCGGTCTGTTCTTCATTTTAATTTTGGAACATTCTATAGAGGCTGTAATGTCCAATGAATTTCGGCAGTGCTACAATCCATGACGGCGGTCTGTTCTTCATTTTAATCTGATGTTGAAATTGGATACCTAAGACATGCTTATCTTCACTTTTAGATGGTTACTTCCAAATTGAAACTGCAAATGTATTTTTTAACGTTCAGCATTATTACACTGACAAAAAATGTCATGATGTGCAAATGTGTAACCTACATTTTCTTGCATTTTTTATACAGATGTCCAGTTTTTACCAATATCTGGTCTTTTGGGAGCTAATATGAAGACCCGAATGGATAAAGGCATCTGTAGCTGGTGGAATGGCCCATGTCTTTTTGAAATTATGGACTGCATCGAAGTTCCTTTACGAGATCCCAAAGGTCCTGTAAGGTATGACTGTATGACTTATCGGAATCTAACTTACAAAGCGTCTGTACCTGTCCGAACGCCTCCCATGCTGTTGGATGGCTTCCTGCAGCGTCGGATCACAAGTGGAATACGGGACTATGCCCCCTAATTGCATGTGATCCGATGATTGCAAAGGATGACCTGTGCTGTACCATCTTTTGCAATTTTATGCATTGCACGCCCGTTGATTTTCAAACAAATCGAGGCACTTCTTCTTCCTGCTGCTGATTCCCTCCTTCAGCATTAATGGTTTGTAATGAATGTTAGTAATATATCTGACGCCAAAATGTACAACAATCTTGGATGTTTCCATTAGGCATTTTTGTGATGACAACGGAGATATTTATTCAAAATTTATGGAGAAAAATAGTCTGTTATTGCACAGCAAAAGAGAGCAGAGCTTGTTTCGTTCGTTGTTACCAGGTGGTCACAGTTACATTAACAGCTTGGTAATTATCCCAGTGCTACAATCAATTGTACTAGAACACCTGGATAACTGCATCAGCGCTATAATTTTAACTAACCATGCCTCACTTATAACTAGAACAGCTAGGCAAGTATATCAGCACTACAATGAATACTTGTACTTGAAAGAATGGGTTACCAGATCACCATCACGTGATCATTTTTGGCTAAACAACTAGATAACTATACCAGCCCTATGTTGGTAACTGCCTAACTGGTAGTTGAACGTTGGGTAACTACATTACCGAGTAATTTTTACCTGAACAACTGAACAACTACATCATTGCGTAAATTTTACCAGAACAAAATGGATAACTATACCACTGCTACCATATTAACTGTTACTTGAACTTTCTTATACATTGCAGCTCGTATCAAGCTGCCTTCTTTTAGTTCTACTCCCTCCGTCTCGGTTTATAAGTCACTCGCGTATCCCTAGGTTGCAAATTTAACCAAAATAACACAAGAAATATATTATGAAACACGTATCATTAGAAAATTTAGATGTTATATTTTCTAATGGTATAATTTTTTCTTTATAAAATATATATTATATTGGTCAAATTCACAACCTAGGGATACACGAGTGACTTATAAACCGAGAAGGAGGGAGTAGTTCCTATCATTCCAGTGTGGAATGGCCAGTTTGGCAAAGTCTTTGTAATCTTAGCGTGGACTCGTTCTTGCCACTCACTGTGAACTGCCTCTTATCTATCAATGAAATCCAGTTCCCAAATGCAAAGTTCAAACTCATTATGCAGACAAATAAAAGAGAGAAACACTTAACTTCTCCAAGACTCCAATACATGGTCAAGGCGTGAGCTCAAAAGCTGACATAGAGTTCAGCTAGGGTGAGCTCAAAAGCTCACATGCGGTCAGCTCGTCCTAGCGCCTTTGTCAGACAACGCAAAACTAAACAACCTCTCTGCTCCTGATGTACACACAGATGCACATCTAGAAAGCAACAGCCGCGAGTTTCTATCTTGGCTAGACTTGCATGTCCTCAGTAGGGTTGGGAATCTGCCTGCGCGGGCTCATGGTCCACAGTTAGTGGCGTTTGATAGAAACTCGAACTACTGAGTGTTCGTTATATAGTCTGGTCCATTACTTACTCTGATAAGCGATCTAAACCGATGAAGTAAATCCATTTATTTGGTGCATCAGGAACACTGATTGCATGGAACTTCTCCACAATCTTGCAATTTTAAGTGAATGTATTCTCTTTGTGCTCATATTGCTTATAATTATGTTGAATAATGTTAACCATCAAGGTTTACATATATGCAGGATGCCAATCATGGATAAATATAAAGATATGGGCACCGTGGTTATGGGAAAAATTGAGTCTGGGACTATCTCAGAGGGTGATAATTTGGTGGTTATGCCAAATAAGGTATCGGTTTTTTGGATGATTATTTTGATGGCTAGCACCTGTTAAATGTTCTTCCCAGCTGGAGAATCTGATCTTTGTTCGCTTCCTCTTCTATTAAAGGCGAACGTGAAAGTCATTAGTGTATACTGTGATGAAGACAAGGTTAGAAGTGCTGCACCTGGTGAGAACGTCCGTGTAAAATTGTCAGGAATTGAAGAGGAGGACATTGCTGCTGGTTTTGTTCTGTCAAATGTTGGTAAGTGTATTTATTTTTTCGAACTTCCAAGCAGACTGGCAAGATAATATTTCATACTTTCCCTTGGATGAAATCTGCCCTGTATTTATGTCGTTTGATAACTAATAGTTTCTGTTACTTTCCTTTTGGCATGGTGAACTCTTGGTTTGTATTATTAGGTAGTGTAAAATCTCATGCATCTCTATGGTACAATAATGTTTCACAAGTTGCAAGTGAGCTGTTCTATTAATGTTCTCTAACTCTTGGACCCTGCTATTTCATTTGTTTTTTATAACATTTTCTATCCATGATACTGGGTAGCATGGTTTTTGAGTCGAGCGACGTAGATGAGTCACAAAATAAAGTCGACTCAGCATCTCGACTCAACTAATTGGTTGAGTCGAACGACTCAATCGACTAGTCTCGACTAATCTCGACTAGTCCAGGTTTTTGAGTCGAAGAACGACTTAAAGTTGGCCCCGCCTGTCATATTTTTGCCAATATTGCTTGCCCAGCTCTCCCCATGAAACCTAGATCGCCCCAATCCCCCCCCCGGAGCCATATAAGTATGGAGATGCCCAGGTTTGTATTATAGACTATTAATAAGTATATAGTTATATACAATTATACATATAATATGCTAATTTTATAGTACCTACTGGTAAACTACTCATGTCGACTAGTCGACCATGAGTCTTGACTAGTCACGACTAGTCAAGAGTCGCTACCCCTAAACGACTCGTCGACTTCGAAAACCTTGCTGGGTAGGTTATCGTGGTAGGAATAGGTCTACCACTGAAACAGAATGTATTCTTTAGGCTCAGCTCACTGTTGCTGTGAACAAAGAATTAAAAAGTATGTTACTCGCTAGGTAAATCAAAATTATTGTAGATGGATTATGTTACAGCATGTTTGTCCTCTCACCTTTCATCTCACATGTTCTGGAACACATATTAAATCTCTTTTCTACTTGGCTAAGAAAAATACAGTAACCGAATTTCCAGTTACCTAGTAGTAGCTCAACCCAAATGTTTTATTATGACCCTCCACAATATGGTAAGTTACAGTTCAAGAACTCTTGGAGGCGTCAATTTTTAATTTATTAACAAATCAGGGAAATGCCAGACAAATAAAGTGCACCCTATATTTATGCACAAGTATTATCCCTGTACCCATTTCATGTTCCTTGGAGTCCTGGATGCTCTCTAATTTGTACTGTTTTACCCAAACCAATGTCTATCCTGTTACATTATTTAGTTAGTCCTGATTAGGTATATTTGTTAGCACCTTGGACCTTTTCCATAAATGTGGCTTGATTTTGTGCGAGCCTTTTTGTTGACTGACTTGGGGGATATTGTATGCTTGATTGCTTGTCAATACTTAATTCTTGTTCTTGTAGGAAATCCTGTTGGTGCTGTATCTGAATTTAATGCTCAACTTCAGATACTAGAGTTGCTTGACAATGTAAGTTCTACTTGAGTACATCATACTAGTCACTATATTGTTTAGGTTAAAATCATAGAGAACATATGATACTGCTAATTTATGTGATCTTATTTCATGACAGTACTGTATGTTCCCCTTTTTCCATTTACTGAATGGTCAATAATGCTGCCATTTGTCTTCTGGTGGCTATATGTATATATGTAGTCGAGGAGTGAGATTTTATGATATGATCTTGCTGTGGTAGGCGATCTTCACTGCTGGCTACAAGGCAGTTTTGCATATCCACTCTGTAGTCGAGGAATGTGAGATTGTAGAGCTCATAGAGGAAATTGATTTGAAGAGGAAGAAAGAAAGTGACCCAAAGAAGAAAAAGCCAAAGAGGAAACCTCTTTTTGTGAAGAACGGAGCTGTTGTTGTTTGTCGTGTTCAGGTTATCCCATAAAACCAGAGCAGTGTCAAAATGTGCATTTTTTATATTTTGCTAATCATCATAGTTCTGCATCAGGTCAGTAACTTGATTTGTATCGAGAACTTCTCTGACTCTCCTCAGCTTGGAAGATTTACACTCCGGACAGAAGGCAAGTACACACATATTTAGTTATATTTAGGAAAATAATGTGTCCATATTTCATCTTTTATTGATACACATGGTGGATATAGGGCTATAAATATCCCTTCTCATCTCCCGATATTTTAAACATTGATAAATAGTGAATCAAACTCAAGAACGCAACGCAAGAACAAACACTAATGTAAAGGCCTTTGAGAATCAAACTCAAATCAACCAAACTGAACTTGAAACCAAATTCGACTCCACCCAATATGTGAACTCTGACAATCCACGAGGAAAGCTAGGACAAAGGTGGGTATCTTGGACTCCACAAGGGGATGTGGTCTTAGAGCATCTCTAGCAGATACCGGAAAATCGTATCCGGTTGAACCGGAAAACGTAGACCCTTAAAAGCAAGTAGGACCCATGTGTCATGGGATTTTTTCTCTTTCCTTTTTTTCTCTCCACCGTACTTGTCTTCCTCAGGTTCATCCCCACCATGTCCCGATCTAGTACCTAGCCCCAGCGTCAGCAGCCCTGGCCGACGCAGCCCAGCCCTGGTGGACCCACCCCCCGTCGCCTCTCCCATCCGCTCAGCCATGGAGGTGCTCGTAGAGCCCCGGAGTCGGCGATGCAGACCCGACCCAGCCCGGCTGCCAGTCCGTCCCTGCCTCCCCTGCACTCAGCCATGGAGGTGCTCCAATGGCAGCGCAGTGGCTACCCCAACCTAGTCGCCCCTGCACCGCGGCCGTTCCCCTCCTGCCACAGCTGTCGGAATCAGCCTAGAATTGAGTTACTCGCCGAAAATTGTGTGTGTGTGTGGTGGGGGGGGGGGGGATATGGCTGGAATCGGAACTTCGCCGGATTCCGGCGAGTTGGGCGCCTGGTCCGGTGACGGTTCGGCTGAAATTTCCCTCCCACCAACTGTCGCGTGGCTTTCCAGTTTATACGAAAAATCCTCTCCGAAACTGAAGAGATGGAGCACGAGGGGTCAAATATCCTGCACCCCGGATAAATTTTCCAGGAGGGATGATTTTTTCAGTATCTGGTCTGTCTGTTTTCTCGCCCTGACCCGAAAAAAAAAACAGTTATTTTCTTGCCTGGGGCCTTATCCGGTATCTACTAGAGATGCTCTTAGACCCCAAATGGGGAGGGGAGGGTATACCATTCTCGCGGAGTGGTAGGTGGACACGGGTATGCCATGTTATGCCCATGAGTTGTTCGATAGGTGTGTCACTTACTTGAAGCGTTTGACATTGTGATGCCCGTGGATCCCACCGTATCAAATGGACAGAGGTTGCTCTGTTTCAACCTAGAAATGATCATGAATATCTTCCATCACTTCTTTCGTGATAAGGGGAGTTATTTGCGGAAACTGAAAAAGACTTCCGAGCTACATGGAGATCCTTTTTTGAAAAAATAAAAAATGGCACTTTTGAGTTTTAAAAAATCGTGAAAAAATTCTCAGATGAAGATAGTGTCGAGATCTGAACAGTCTCAAGTTTTTGAAATTGTGTACTCACAACCCATTTGTCATTTTTGCCTAGCCCACAATACAACATATTTCAATTTAAAATTTTACACACTTTTAGATATTGATATTATATACATCTGGGATTTTTATTTTATTTTTGAAAACTCAAAATTGCCGATTCCGATTTTTTTCTAAAAACCAAGATCCATGTATCTCCGGAGCCATTAGTCCGCTATTGAGTTATTTGGCGTTACTTTAGGCTGGTCACACTGGGATAACTTATCTAGTAACATCACACATCCCAAGATAAGTTTGGTTATGTGGCAGGTAGTTAATGAGAGAGATGTTTGTGGTAACTTAGCTAGTTACTGTAACACATAAAGGTAAAATAAATCTATAGCCTAATAAATGAAGTCATACATGACGGCCTTCTACGACATTTTATCTAATACCATAGATCTGATATAGCACACTCGAAATTAAAAAGTCTCGTGTAATTAAGTAGCAATGTTACGTAACTCTTAATATCACTGCAACAATTTTTTTCTTTTTTCATTCAGTAAATTTTATCTAATTGCAATCTCTTTCGTTAGTTTTAGTTATTCTGTAATAACGTACTTGACTCCAAGATAACAGAAATGAGGATAGATTGCCTGCCACATATTTAGCCATAATGAAACGTCAAACTATAGGTTGACTTGCAAGTTGAAATGTAATAGGCACAAGCAATCATCATAGGCTTTGTTCCATTCGTCAGTTTCACCTTAGCAAAAGTTGTACCAGGAGTTCTATGTTTATCTTTTCAAAGTGCCAAGTATTCTGGCCATTGAAATCTAATGAGATTATTGTTTTCCTTGTTCTTTATGTTTCTTGGACTCTGTCAAACTCCTTACATGTTGAATTTGGTCGCAGGTAAAACAATTGCTGTAGGAAAAGTTGTTGCTGTTCCACCAACTGGGAGCTCAACGTTTAAAGCTTAATCCAATTTTCCAGAGGGTGGGTACAAGAGAACTACTTTGTGTGGCTCAGTTCTAATATGTTCTGATTAATAATTATCATTAAGACAATTGCGCTGGTAATACCATACTTTTCCACTTCAGTGTTGTAATATGTAGTTCAAAAATTGGCAGTTTACTACCAGGCACTCATAATACCTTATTTTAGCCAGTCTATTTTAGTACTGGAAATTTTTGTACTGGAAATTTTTGTGGACAAAAGAATCATCTATAACCATTAATGGTTTGGGTGGTAAAATATGACCATCATATAAGAAGAAAACACACAAACAAACAAAAAAAAAATATATAAGAAGAAAACAGACACAGATATTACAGGTTGGTCTTGTCTGTTTCATCGTTGGTCTGTATTTACACTGCTATATTTGGTGCCAGGGGGGGTGAGCAAATTTCTTTGCGATGAGCCACATTCTTCCATCCTAGGAGCCACATTCTTCCATCCTAGGTGTGCTGTCGAAGTTGGATTGCATATTTTACGCCATTGTGCTTAAATGTTGAGGACGTACAACCATAATCCATGTGCCTTCCTCCATAACTGATACTGTACATTAGAAGATTCCTTGTTTACTACCATTTTATGCAATTTTCAATAATTGTTTGTAAGAATATCAACAGTGTAGATTGCATTGCAGGGATTTACTTCTGGTTTGAAGGGAATGTAACTCGTGGTGGAAGATTTGGCTAGCGCTTGTCATTGTATGCCAAACACTGTAAACATAATCTTGTAATATGTCTCGTTCAAATAAGGAAGAGTAAAAAGACGTTAGTGGTACATCTGCTTGGCGCATTAGCTCGCAAAATGTACAACTGGTACCTCAAAATTGCAAACGAGAGCTGATAGGGTACAAAATACTACCACTCCATTTATACTGACGATTAGGAGTCTCTTCTGTTGCATTTTAGCTCTTGGATTCTTTTAATCTATTTCAATCTGCTATCTCTTCGTAATAGAGTTGTGAAGAGTGACAATGTGGATTATGTGGTCAAGTAGTATGGGCAGGCTGTTTGCACGAAGCAAACGAGAATGGATGACTACAAAATGCGGTGGGAAGTAATTTCTCCAATTCGTCGTAGGTGCGGTGGTTCACGCTGAGAATGGGGAGAGGACCGCACCAAACCTGCGCCAGCCCAAAATAAAAATTTCCTCACCGCAGCAAACCACCACACTAATTAATACTCCCTCCATTTCTTAATGTAAGGTGTATAGTTTTTTTAAAACTCATCTCTCGTGATTTTTTTAGAAAAAAAATGAGTCCACTATAGACAAAATACACATGTCTTAATATTCGTGCAGAAAACTATACACCCTACATTCAGAAACGGAGGGAGTAGCTGACAGCCAGCCCCCACTAGCTTGCAATCCTTCCCCCCCCCCCCCCAAAACCCGGCTGCTACATCTGCTGTTTCCGGTTTGAAACAATTTCACACCCCCACGAACAACCCACAAACCAACCAAATTAGTACTCCGGGAGCATCCAGGAAGATAGGGAATAAGCAAGGTAGCATTAGCATACAAGATGGCAAAATACATTTCAGTTCAGTTTGAAGGAATGTGTGAGACAGTGGACTTAGTTCTCGGTGTAGCACTTAAGCACGGTCGCCGGCGACTAGTAGAGCGGAAGGAAGATGATACTACGGCAAAGATGACGTCGACGACCAGCATGCAGTCAATTGGAAGAAGTGAGAGAGGAGAGGATGAGATGGGCGCCGTGCCCGATGCTCTAGGATGCGCCGCCACTGGCGAGCAGGTTGGAACCGCACAACGAGCGCGCGGAGGCTGGGGAGTACCGCTGGAGCAGCCAGACCGAGCTGGTGCCCATGGTTGGGCAGATATGCGACGCGGCGACGTACGGGCCAGCACGCCAGCGGCGAGGGCAAGGCCGTGCCGCGCTGGGAGGACGGCCTCGCCAGCAACAAAGTTTTCACTCGCTTCGACGGAGACGCGGTCCGGGAACGACATCCATGGTGATGGTGGATCCCCGGCTGCGGCGGCGTGACTGGTGGAATCCCACAACAGAGGACTCTATCTTTGTCTTCGTGGATGAACTGTTTACTGTTGGGATTTTGTTTTATTTTTTTAGAAGTGGATGAACTCTTGGGTGCCATCACGGGGCCACCCACGGGCTCAAGCTATTTCGGGGTTTGGAGTTTGCAACCGCACCCACACCACACCGCACTGGATATTGTGTGGACCCGCTCCATTCCAAGCCTTATGTTCGTTCAACCCATTTAAACCCATCCATTCATCAACCAGATATAAACCCGCCCCGAAATAACCTCACGCACCCGCACCATTATCAGCGCTAGCGGTGGTGACGCGGAGAAAAGGTCTTTCTTATGCTGACACCACATCGTAGTTATGCGGTTTCTTGCTACCGACGGTGCCTACAACTAGTTCCCACTGTCCTTGTTGGGCATAGATGGTGGCATCGCCGCTGGTCGCAAGGGCAGATCTAGAAGAAATTTTCAGTGGGGGCCAATCATATGACAGGGGCACCTTGTTAGCAAATTCAAATAACTTGAGTGATTTTCTTATAATTATACAACAATTCTTAAATTTGAGTGGGGGCCAAGGCCCCCAATAGGCCCTTCTTGGGTCTGCCCCTGGCTGGTCGAGCTACCTCTATACCTATCCGGGCTGGGCTGATAGAGTATATGAGACAACAACATAAGGACCGTTGGGATTGTCACGGCTATAGCCATTATTGGGGGTCGTTTAAGGAAATGAGTGGAGCAAGGTAGTGATGAATTTTCGGAAGCGAGAGATGTATCTAGATTCGGCCTCTCATGATGTCGGTAGAAACTATGAAAGGAGAAGGATGTCGCCTAGGGGGGGGGGGGGGGGGTGAATAGGCGAATAAAACTTTTCCGGTTTAGGCTTGCTAATTGCGGAATAAAACTAGGTGTTTAAATTAACAAGCCAACAACCTAAGTAAACTAGGCTCACCTATGTGCACCAACAACTTATGCTAAGCAAGACAAGCAACAAGTTGATAGCAATAGAATACTTTAAGCACGAAGGCTATCACAATGTAAAGTGCATATGTAAAAAGCTCGGGTATAGAAATAACCGAGGCACGCGGAGACGAGGATGTATTCCCGAGTTCCTCATTTTTAGGGGTGTACGTCTCGTTGGAGAGGTGTGAGGCACCACAAAGGTCGATCTCAACGCTAGAAAGGCTCACCCTATTCTCCGATGAACCGCACCACAAAGGTTTGGTTCACCTTCCACTATCGGAATCCTTCAAGGTGGAATCCGGAGCGTTTACAACAACAATCCGAGGCACAACCCACAAATGGATTGGGGGCTCCCGAACGGCTACAAGTGACCACAAAGGTCTCAACCACCACAAAGGCGTCTAGGGTCCAAAGACCCAAGAGTAACAAGTTCACAAACTTTCAACTTCCATGAATCCTCGTGGAGAGCACAAACCAATGCACAAGGCAATGGCAAGAGCTCAAGTGCTCAAATCCTTCACTCTTAAATCCCACCACAAGCAACTAATGCTTATGGGGGGAGAAGAGAGGAAGAACAAAGAAGAACTCAACAAATGAACTCCAAGATCTTGATCCACTAGGTTCCCCTCACTTAGAGGAGAGATGGATTGGTGGAAATGTAGATCTAGATCTCCTATCTCTTTTCCCTCAAAGATATGCAAGAATCATGGGAGGAATTGAGAGAGAGGCAAGCTTTGCAAGGTCAACAATGGTGGGGGAGAGAGAGAAAAACGTGCTGGGCAAAGCTGGCTGGCTGGAGGTAGGTGGAGGGGTATACCCCTCCCAGAAAAATAGCCGTTGCAGGAAACTTACACCGGAGACTCCGGACCAGGAGGACCGGAGACTCCGGCCTGGGCGGAGACTCCGGACCCAGAAGGGCGGAGACTCCGGGGATACTCCGGACCAACTCCGGACCCCTATACCGCAAGCGCAGACCGCTGGTGCTCTTCTCTCCAAAAACCCGGGTGGCCGGAGACTCCGGCTCCTGAGCCCCCTGAGGCCGGACACTCCGGTTGAGACACACCGAAAACTCCGGCCCTGGCAAAACAACAGCAAAACAGCAAAACCTGAAATGCAATAACTTTCTCGTTCGAACTCCAAATCAGGTGAAACCAATTTTGTTGGAAAGATAGAAGCAAGGCCTTTCCTACAAGTCGAGAAGCAAGGTAGCATTAGCATACAAGATGGCAAAATTCATTTCAGTTCAGTTTGAAGGAATGTGTGAGACAGTGGACTTAGTTCTCGGTGTAGCACTTAAGCACGGTCGCCGGCGACCAGTAGAGCGGAAGGAAGATGATACTACGGCAAAGATGACGTCGACGACCAGCATGCAGTCAATTGGAAGAAGTGAGAGAGGAGAGGATGAGATGGGCGCCGTGCCCGATGCTCCAGGATGCGCCGCCACCGGCGAGCAGGTTGGAACCGCACAACGAGTGCGCGGAGGCTGGGGAGTACCGCTGGAGAAGCCAGACCGAGCCGGTGCCAGCACGCCAGCGGCGAGGGCAAGGCTGTGCCGCGCTGGGAGGACGGCGTCGCCAGCAACAAAGTTTTCACTCGCTTCGACGGAGACGCGGTCCTGGAACGACATCCATGGTGATGGTGGGTCCCCGGCTACGGCGGCGTGCCTGGTGGAATCCCACAACAGAGGACTCTATCTGTTGTCTTCGTGGATGAACTGTTTACTGTTGGTATTTTGTTTTATTTTTTTAGAAGTGGATGAACTCTTGGGTGCCATCACGGGGCCACCCACGGGCTCAAGCTATTTCAGGGTTTGGAGTTTGCAACCGCACCCACACCACACCGCACTGGATATTGTGTGGACCCGCTCCATTCCAAGCCTTATGTTCGTTCAACCCATTTAAACCCATCCATTCATCAACCAGATATAAACCCGCCCCGAAATAACCGCACACACCTGCACCATTATCAGCACTAGCGGTGGTGACGCGGAGAAAAGGTCTTTCTTATGCTGACACCACATCGTAGTTATGCGGTTTTGATGTAGGTGGTCCCGATTTTAACGGATTTGGGCGGAGGGATCGATGAACACGAAGAAAAGGGCTGAACACAAGAACACAAAGAGGGGAAAATCACCGAATCAAGGATAACTAGCAAGAAGCAACTCAGCAAGATTCAATTGGTAACAAGCCCCAAGGGTAGCCCCCAATTCTCCTCTCCCAAGCACACTTTACTCTTAGGATTGTTTGTCCAATTGGTCAATCCAAACCAACCCAATCTAGCCACTTCAATAGGAAAGATTAGTAAGTAGCAAACTACAAGAGGAAGCCTTGGTATCCACTAGAGGGATCTTCTCCACGAGGGGAGGCCTTGGTTCATCTCCATAAGGGGAGGCCTTGATTCATCTCCATTGGAGGAAGGGACCACTTTGAGATGAAGGAGCACAGCTCTACTCTAATCCCAAATCATAGTCTAACCCTGGATCTAGCACAGGAGGTTCTATAAATAGTGTTGACCAAACGGGGGTAGGTGGAGAGAGGTTACACGGGACTCCAACCCATGCTGGTTCCCGCACCGGCGGTAGTACCGCTGGTTTAGCCGGTGGTACCGCTGGTGCGGGCAGGCGTCGCTTCATCCCACGTCCCCGGTACCAGTTGGTACCGCTGCTGCTGCCGCTGGTGGTACCGGAAGACGCATCCGAAGCGCTGTTTCGGCGGTAGCACCGCCGGCGTGGGGCTCGTCCATCCCACGTCCCCGGTACGATCGGTACCGCTGCCGCTGGCGGTACCGGAAGACGCGCCCGAAGTGGGTTTTCGGCGGTAGTACCGCCGGCGTGGGCCTCGTCCTTGCTGACTGGGCCAGGGGCGGTAGTACCGCTTGACCCGGCGGTTGTACCGCCTCCTGGGAGTTCTTCTCCCATCTTGTCTTCTTCTTCCTCATCGTCTTGGCTCGATTCTTGTCCATCTTCCGCACTTCCTTGGGGATCTTCATGGAGCTGATTCCTGAGTATGCATAGAATGTCTGAATGAAGTAGCAAACCGTTCAAGGGAGTGTCAACATCACACATAGATAGGAGTGAATTCACCTTATCATGAAGAACCTTGACTCTAACTCTTGTCATTGGACCACTTGTTGTAGGAGCCGTAGGTCGGGCTACATCATCTCCCCCCTTGGGAAAGAGTCGACCTCGACTCTTGTTCCTCCTCATCACTCGATGTCCCAAGGTATGGCGATAGGTCGGTGACGTTGAAGGTGTCATGGACCAAATGCATGGAGTTGGAGATGTCGATCTTGTAGGCATTGTTGTTGATGCGCTTGAGAATCTTGAAAGGTCCGTCTCCTCGAGGGTGAAGCTTGGACTTTCTTGCATCCGGGAAGCGCTATTTTCGCAAGTGTAGCCACACCAGGTCTCCTTCTTCAAAGATCATGGCGCGCTTGTGCTTGTTCACCTTCGTATCATGGTCTTCGTTGTGCTTCTCTAGCGTGGTTCTTGTGTCTTCATGTAGCTTTTTCATGTAAGCGGCGCGCTTGTCGAAGTCCATGTTGACTTATTGATGGAGTGGAAGTGGTAGCATGTCGAGCGCGGTGTAGGGGTTTGAACCATAGACGATCTCGAAGGGAGTTCTCTTTGTTGCTCGGTGTAGTGCTCGATTGTAGGCGAACTCGGCGTGTGGGATGCACTCTTCCCAATTCTTCAAGTTTGGCTTGATCAACACACGAAGGAGTGTAGATAGGCTTCGATTCACCACTTCGGTTTGACCATCCGTTTGAGGGTGGTAGGCGGTGGAGAAGAGTTGCTTGATTCCCATCTTGGCCATCAAAGTCTTCCAAAAATAGCTCACAAACTTGACGTCGCGATCCGAAACAATGGTCTTGGGCACTCCATGAAGACGGACGATTTCCCTAAAAAACAAAGTGGCAATATGTGAAGCATCGTCGGTCTTGTTGCATGGTATGAAATGTGCCATTTTAGAGAATCGATCAATGACGACAAATATGGAATCCTTGTTTGTTTTAGTGCGTGGAAGACCTAAGACAAAATCCATAGCAATATCGGACCACGGTCTATGTGGAATGGGTAAAGGGTGTACAAGCCATGAGAGTTTAGAGTAGACTTAGCTTTGAGACATGTAGAACATCGTCGAACTAGGCGTTCCACATCACGCTTCATTCTTGGCCAAAAGTAGTTGGTGGTGAGCATGGCGTAGGTCTTGTCGCGTCCAAAGTGACCCATGAGTGAGCCTCCATGTGATTCCTTCAAAAGGACAAACGAAGCGAAGACTCGGGTATACATAGTTTGTTAGCCTTAAACAAGAAACCTTGGTGCAAATAGAAATCACCAATTCCTTTGTGCTCCGAACATTGAGCGAAAATGTCTCCAAAGAAAGCATCGGTAGCATACAACTCCTTTATCTCATCCAAACCCAAGACACTAATGTCAAGACGTGTAAGTAGGTTGGCCTTGCGGGATAGAGCATCCGCGACCACATTGTCTTTACCTTTCTTGTATTTGATTACAAAGGTAAAAGACTCAATGAACTCAACCCACTTAGCATGTCTTTTGTTCAAATTTGTTTGACTTTTCAAATATTTCAAGGATTCATGGTCGGAATGAATGACAAACTCCTTAGGACGAAGATAGTGTTGCCACACATCCAAAACACGAACCAAAGCAAACAATTCTTTGTCATAAATGGGGTAATTCAAGCGAGCTCCATCTAATTTCTCACTATGGTATGCAATGGGTCTACCATTTTGCATAAGCACTCCTCCAATGCCCAATCCACTTGCATCGCATTCAATCTCAAATGTTTAGAGAAATCCGGAAGGGCAAGGAGTGGTGCTTCGGTTAAAACCGTTTGAGCTCATTGAAAGCAAAATCATGTGCGTTGCCCCAAATGAAAGGTACATTTTTCTTTGTAAGTTCATGGAGAGGGCAAGCAATTGTGGAAAAATCCTTGATGAATCGGCGGTAAAATCCGGCAAAACCAAGAAAACGTCTCAACTCCTCAAGTGACATCGGAAAAGGCCAAGTCCGAATTGCTTGTATTTGCATCATCAACTTCAACTCCATCCGAAGAAACAACAAAACCCAAGAAAACAAGTTTGTTGGTGGCAAATGTGCACTTAGAAAGATTGGCATAAAGCTTTTCATTGCGAAGAACCAACAAAACTTGAGCAACATGAGAAGTGTGCTCTTCCAAAGATTTGCTATAATAAGGATGTCGTCAAAGTATACCACAACAAATTTCCAATAAAAGGACGCAAAACATGATTCATGAGACGCATAAAAGTAGAAGGTGCATTGGAAAGACCAAATGGCATGACAAGCCATTCATAAAGACCAAGCTTTGTTTTAAATGCGGTCTTCCATTCATCACCTTCACACATCCTTATTTGGGTATCCACTTTTAAGATCAATTTTGGAGAATATAGCGGAACCACAAAGCTCATCAAGCATATCATCAAGTCGAGGGATAGGATGGCGATACCTAACGGTGATGGCGTTGATGGGGACAATCCATGCAAAGGCGAAGAGTGTTGTCGTGCTTGGGTACCAAGATGACGGGCACGGCGCACGGACTCAAGCTCTCGCGGATATGTCCCATGGCAAGAAGTTCTTGTATTTGCCGCTCAATCTCCTTTGTCTCCTCGGGGTTGGTGCGGTAAGGAGCGCGGTTTGGTAGCGGTGCGCCGGGAACAAGGTCGATGCGATGCTCGATTCCGCGTAGAGGAGGTAGTCCCGGTGGCACTTCTTGAGGGAAAACATCTTCAAAGTCCTTCAAAAGAGACAACAAAGAGGAGGAAGGTTTGTGAAAGTGTTAGTCATAGAAACTTCACCCTTGCATATGAGGACATAGTGGAGGGTGGATGGGTTCTCTCTCAACTCCCTCATCTCTCTTTTGGTGGCAAATAGTGTAAGTTTTGTAGGGCTCTCTTTGAAGTGTCACACTCATTTGGCTTGTGGCTCTCACTCACTTTATGGTGGGTCTCTCGCTCACCACTCATCTCACTTGACGAACGATCTTGTTGTGCCCGTGCAATAGTCTTGGCGTTGTCGGCAATGACTTGACTTGGTGTCATGGGACGAAGGTCTTGTCGTTGTTCTTGAAGCTATAGTAATTGTCCTTCCATCATGCATAGCACTCTTGTCAAATTGCCATGGACGCCCAAGAAGTAGTGACACACGGTCATAGGCACAACATCACAATCAACCGTATCTTCATAAGCACCAATCTTGAAGGAGACTTGCACCATGTGTTGTATCTTGACGGCTCCGGAATCACTCAACCATTGCACATGGTATGGGTGTGGGTGCTTCTTGAACTTCAAGTTGAGCTTATCACAAAGTTCCTTGCTCGCTAAGTTGTGGCAACTTCCACCATCGATGATGACCTTGATGGACTTTCCATTGATGCCCGCTCTTGTTTGAAACAAATTGCATCTTTGGTCTTCTTCAACGGGACATTGGTGGTCAAAGTTCTTGTCACAACCAACGAGGGTTGTTATCGCCATCACAATATATCTCATTTGATTCTTCGTGCACACTTTGCATTGTGGCGACTTTGTTCAAGGCATTGTACTCATCTTCACTCATAGATTCATACTCTCCCATGTCATTGATGATCATGACCTTCTTGTTGGTGCACTCAAAGGATTTGTGCCCTTGTCCTCCGCACTTGTAGCATTGCAAGAGTCTTGTTCCGGACGATGATCCTTGAGGTGCATTGCTAGAGGAAGGTGCCTTCTTGAAGGTTGAGGTGCTTGAGTGGTGGATGTAGAAGCTCTTGTCATGCCTTTCGCGCTAGCTTGAGGAGGAGCTTGAGTTGGTGTGTTCGTTGATGAGGAGGGCTTGTTGGCAAAAATGCCTTTGTCTTGAGGTATTTGAGCTCTTCAAGCACGTGGCGCTCGGCCTTTGAAGCTTGATGTACTAGCTCAACCAAAGAGGCATATGGTTGGAACTCCACGATCTTCTTGATTGGATAGTTGAGGCCATTCATGAAGCGAGCCATTGATTGCTCTTCGTACTCGTTGACATTGGCTCTCATCATCGAGATTTCCATCTCCTTATAGTACTCATCAACCGACTTCAACCCTTGCTTCAACTCTTGCAACTTCTTGTACAAGTCTCGAGTGTAGTGGCTTGGCACGAAGCGCTTGTACATTGTTTCTTTCATTTCAACCCAAGTGTCGATTGGTTGTTGGTGGTTAGCGATGCGTGCATCTTGGAGTTGTTCCCACCACAAGAGAGCATACTCTTCAAACTCCATCGAGGCTAAGGCAACCTTCTTTTGTCGAGAAGCGTTGTACGCGGAAGATCTTGTCAACCTTGAGTACCCATGAGAAGTAGGCTTCCGGATCACTTGTGCCGAAGAACTTGGGTATATCAAAACGAACGTTGTTCAAGTCATCATAGTCGTCGCGATAGGCACCACGTGGGAATGCACGTCCACGTCTCCTTCGATTGAGTCCATCACCATTGTGTTGGCTTGACTCGCTATCACTTGACTCGGAACGATGGTGTTGTTGACGATCATGTGGAAGTTCTTGACGAGGACGAAGATCATGGCGAGGATGGTGCTCTTGTTGATGAATGGGTTGTTCGTTATTGCTCGCATTGTCATGATTTTGATGGCGTGGCCTTGGAGGATGACGTCCTTGTTCATCAAAGTCATTCGCACCCGGTACGCCATTATTATTAGCCAATGGGTCATGACGATCGCGTTGTTGCGGTGGTGGTGATGGTATGCGTTCACGATGTTCATCATTTTGGTGAGGTTGTTCTTGATGCGCATTGGCATTGTTCGCGTGAGGAGCATGTGGTTGATCCATGTTAGGACGAGGTCGTTCATGGGCGTCGCGCCTTGGGTTATGTTGACGTTCTTGTTGCGGATCTTCTTGGCGAGGTTCATGACATCCATGACGTGCTTGCGTCGACCTTGAGGTGCTTCTTGTACGGCTTGAGCGTGATGAAGAAGAATCTCGTTGTCGCACAAGGTTGTTGTGGGCTTCGGTCACCCGCTCCATAGATGCTCTTGCGCATGCATGCGGTCGTTGAAGTTGGCCTCTTGAGCTTGAAGACGGCGCTCGTAGCGTCCTAGGCCATCACGAAGAAGGTGTCGAAGACCACAAACTCGGTTTGTGTGACATAGCCATGATCACCTCGAAGTCCACTGTGGATTTCATCGTCCAGGCTTGAGCTTCCATTTGTACTTCCCCTAAACATTTTCTCAAGAACAAGTGAGATACGTGGCAAGGAAAACCAAGACAAACTATATCCCAAGTATAATGTGGCTTGAGAGGAGAGAATCCGGTTCTAACACCCAACACACACGCTTATGAGGATAGGAAGTATGATGTGGCAAACGAAACAAGCAAACCCAACGACATGTATATTGTCAAAGGTAGAGAAAATCCACAATGATCAAATTACCAAAGAAACTCCAACCACAAATGATGAAGAAACACACACAAAAGCGAATGATGGGGTTGGGCGACCAAAGGGCGAGCACTCGAAGATATGCAACCTATCGAAGACTACGTGCTCAAATCTCACACCAACACAAGAAGGACGCTAGCTCAATTGCTTTTTGGTGGGCAACGGATTTGCACAAGTGTTAAACACTCATACTCACTTTGGCGATTTAGGCTTTGTCGCAACCTATAAGAGATGATACTTGGCACTACTCATGTTCTTTTCTTTTCTCTTCTCTTTTTTTTTTTTTGATTTTTGACGATGATTCCTTCTACTTTTGCTAGTGCCAAGATCTTTAACGATACACGCTCGCCAATACTTGAAGACAATCACTCAACAAGTGCAATGCCTCGCAATATCAAAGAGCTAGTCTGATAGGTCAAGGTACGTGAAAGGAAGAAGGGTTCACAACGGATTACGATGTCGGGAAATATCAAGTCCTTGGTGTCGTCGTCGCTTGGCATTGATGACGCATTGTTGCGGAAGCTTGTCGATGTTGTAGACGTTGCACACACCGGAAAAGGACTCAAACAACAAAGGAGAATTGCCAAAACGAACCGAGGAAAAAGGAGGAAAAGCAGCTTTTTCTGGGAAACCGGCCTGGGGCCGGCCTAGGCCGGCTGGGGGCCGGTCGCGTCTGTTTGGTGGCCGGCCTGTGGCCCGGCCTGGGCCAGCTGGGGGGCCGGCTGAGCCTGGAACTCGAGGTCCGCCATTTTTGGGCGGAAAAGCGAGGAGAAAACCTCGATTTCGTGGGAAATTGGCAAAATTAAGGCTAGGGAACGCAAACAAGGGTGGAGGGGGTCCTAAAGCAACAGATCCATGGATCAAAACTACCAAAAACTCATCAAATCGATCAAATCGCTCGAATCCCAAAATGGCTATTTTTGGTGGAAAATTTTGAATTTCTCAAAAACAAAGAAAAAATTTGTGAATTTTGGTGGAAACACAAATCAAACCCGTGGCAACCTAGAGCTCTGATACCATATGATGTAGGTTGGTCCCGATTTTCACGGATTTGGGCAGAGGGATCGATGAACACGAAGAACAAGGGCTGAACACAAGAACACAAAGAGGGGAAAAGCTCCGAATCAAGGATAACTAGCACGAAGCAACTCAACAAGATTCAATTGGTAACAAGCCCCAAGGGTAGCCCCCAATTCTCCTCTCCCAAGCACACCTTACTCTTAGGATTGTTTGTCCAATTGGTCAATCCAAACCAACCCAATCTAGCCACTTCAAGATGAAAGATTAGCAAGTAGCAAACTACAAGAGGAAGCCTTGGTATCCACTAGAGGGATCTTCTCTAGAAGGGGAGGCCTTGGTTCATCTCCACAAGGGGAGGCCTTGATTCATCTCCATTGGAGGAAAGGACCACTTTGAGATGAAGGAGCACAGCTCTACTCTAATCCCAAATTATAGTCTAACCCTATATCTAGCACAGGAGGTTCTATAAATAGTGTTGGCCAAACGGGGGTAGGTGGAGAGATAGGTTACACGGGACTCCAACCCATGCTGGTTCCCGCACCGGCGGTAGTACCACTGGTTTAGCCGGTGGTACCGCTGGTGCGGGCAGGCGTCGCTTCATCCCACGTCCCCGGTACCGGTTGGTACCGCTGCTGCTGCCGCTGGTGGTACCGGAAGACACATCCGAAGCACTGTTTCGGCGGTAGCACCACCGGCGTGGGGCTCGTCCATCCCACGTCCCCGGTACCGATTGGTACCGTTGCCGCTGGCGGTACCGGAAGACGCGCCCGAAGTGGGTTTTCGGCGGTAGCTGGTGCGGTAGTACCGCCGGCGTGGGCCTCATCCTTGCTGACTGGGCCAGGGGCGGTAGTACCGCCTCCTGGGAGTTCTTCTCCCATCTTGTCTTCTTTTTTCTCATCGTCTTGGCTCGATTCTTGTCCATCTTCCGCACTTCCTTGGGGATCTTCATGGAGCTGATTCCTGAGTATGCATAGAATGTCCGAATGAAGTAGCAAACCGTTCAAGGGAGTGTCAAGATAACACATAGATAGGAGTGAATTCACCTTATCATGAAGAGCCTTGACTCTAGCTCTTGTCATTGGACCACTTGTTGTAGGAGTCGTAGGTCGGGCTACATCAGGTTTCTTGCTACCGACGGTGCCTACAACTAGTTCCCACTGTCCTTGTTGGGCATAGATGGTGGCGTCGCCGCTGGTCGCAAGGGCGGATCTAGAAGAAATTTTCAGTGGGGGCCAATCATATGACAGGGCACCTTGTTAGCAAATTCAAATAACTTGAGTGATTTTCTTATAATTATACAACAATTCTTAAATTTGAGTGGGGGCCAAGGCCCCCACTAGGCCCTTCTTGGGTCTGCCCCTGGCTGGTCGAGCTACCTCTATACCTATCCGGGCTGGGCTGATAGAGTATATGAGACAACAACATAAGGACCGTTGGGATTGTCACGGCTATAGCCATTATTGGGGGTTGTTTAATGAAAGGAGTGGAGCAAGGTAGTGATGAATTTTTGGAAGCGAGAGATGTATCTAGATTCGGCCTCTCATGATGTCGGTAGAAACTATGAAAGGACAAGGATGTCGCCTAGAGGGGGGGGGGGTGAATAGGCGAATAAAACTTTTCCGGTTTAGGCTTGCTAATTGCGGAATAAAACTAGGTGTTTAAATTAACAAGCCAACAACCTAAGTAAACTAGGCTCACCTATGTGCACCAACAACTTATGCTAAGCAAGACAAGGAACAAAGTGATATCAATAGAATACTTCTAGCACGAAGGCTATCACAATGTAAAGTGCATAAGTAAAGAGCTCGGGTATAGAAATAACCGAGGCACGCGGAGACGAGGATGTATTCCCGAGTTCCTCCTTTTTAGGTGAGTACGTCTCGTTGGAGAGGTGTGAGGCACCACAAAGGTCGATCTCAACGCCACAAAGGCTCACCCTATTCTCCGATGAACCACACCACAAAGGTTTGGTTCACCTTCCACTATCGGAATCCTTCAAGGCGGAATCCGGAGCCTTTACAACAACAATCCGAGGCACAACCCACAAATGGATTGGGGGCTCCCGAACGGCTACAAGTGACCACAAAGGTCTCATCCAGCACAAAGGCGTCTAGGGTCCAAAGACCCAAGAGTAACAAGTTCACAAACTTTCAACTTCCATGAATCCTCGTGGAGAGCACAAACCGATGCACAAAGCAATGGCAAGAGCACAAGTGCTCAAATCCTTCACTCTTAAATCCCACCACAAGCAACTAATGCTTATGGGGGGGGAGAAGAGAGGAAGAACAAAGAAGAACTCAAGAAATGAACTTCAAGATCTAGATCCACTAGGTTCCTCTCACTTAGAGGAGAGATGGATTGGTGAAAATGTAGATCTAGATCTCCTCTCTCTTTTCCCTCAAAGATATGCAAGAATCATGGGAGGAATTGAGAGAAAGGCAAGCTTTGCAAGGTCAACAATGGTGGGGGAGAGAGAGAAAAACGTGCTGGGCAAAACTGGCTGGCTGGAGGTAAGTGGAGGGGTATTTATACCCCTCCCAGAAAAATAGCCGTTGCACGAAACTTACACCGGAGATTCCGGACCAGGAGGACTGGAGACTCCGGCCTGGGCGGAGACTCCGGACCCGGAAGGGCGGAGACTCCGGCCTTGGGCGGAGACTCCGGGGATACTCCGGACCAACTCCGGACCCCTATACCGCAAGCGCCGACCGCTGGTGCTCTTCTCTCCAAAAACCCGGGTGGCCGGAGACTCCGGCCCCTGAGCCCCCTGAGGCCGGAGACTCCGGTTGAAACACACCGGAAACTCCGGCCCTGGCAAAACAGCAGCAAAACAGCAGAACCTGAAATGCATTAACTTTCTCGTTCGAACTCCAAATCAGGTGAAACCAATTTTGTTGGAAAGATAGAAGCAAGGCCTTTCCTACAAGTCGAGAAACAAGGTAGCATTAGCATACAAGATGGAAAAATTCATTTCAGTTCAGTTTGAAGGAATGTGTGAGACAGTGGACTTAGTACTCGGTGTAGCACTTAAGCACTGTCACCGGCGACCAGTACAGTGGAAGGAAGATGATACTACGGCAAAGATGACGTCGACGACCAGCATTCAGTCAATTGGAAGAAGTGAGAGCGGAGAGGATGAGACGGGCGCCGTGCCCGATGCTCCAGGATGTGCCGCCACCGGCGTGCAGGTTGGAACCGCACAACGAGCACGCGGAGGCTGGGGAGTACCGCTGGAGCAGCCAGACCGAGCCGGTGCCCATGCTTGGGCTGATATGCGACACGGCGACGTACGGGCCAGCACGCCAGCGGTGAGGGCAAGGCCGTGCCGCGCTGGGAGGACAGCGTTGCCAGCAAGAAAGTTTTCACTCGCTTCGACGGAGATGCGGTCCGGGAACGACATCCATGGTGATGGTGGATCCCCGGCTGCGGCAGCGTACCTGGTGGAATCCCACAACAGAGGACTCTATCTGTTGTCTTTGTGGACGAACAGAGACTCCGGGGATACTCCGGACCAACTCCGGACCCCTATACCGCAAGCGCCGACCGCTGGTGCTCTTCTCTCCAAAAACCCGGGTGGCCGGAGACTCCGGCCCCTGAGCCCCATGAGGCCGGAGACTCCGGTTGAAACACACCGGAAACTCCGGCCCTGGCAAAACAGCAGCAAAACAGCAAAAACTGAAATGCAATAACTTTCTCGTTCGAACTCCAAATCAGGTGAAACCAATTTTGTTAGAAAGATAGAAGCAAGGCCTTTCCTACAAGTCGAGAAGCAAGGTAGCATTAGCATACAAGATGGCAAAATTCATTTCAGTTCAGTTTGAAGGAATGTGTGAGACAGCAGACTTAGTTCTCGGTGTAGCACTTAAGCACGGTCGCCGACGACCTGTAGAGCGGAAGGAAGATGATACTACGGCAAAGATGACGTCGACGACCAGCATGCAGTCAATTGGAAGAAGTGAGAGAGGAGAGGATGAGATGGGCGCCGTGCCCGACGCTCCAGGATGTGACACCACCGGCGAGCAGGCTGGAACCGCAAAACGAGCGCGCGGAGGCTTGGGAGTACCGCTGGAGCAGCCAGACCGAGCCGGTGCCCATGCTTGGGCAGATATGCGACGCGGCAACGTATGGGCCAGCACGCCAGCGGCGAGGGCAAGGCCGTGCCGCGCTGGGAGGACAGCGTCGCCAGCAACAAAGTTTTCACTCGCTTCGACGGAGACGCGGTCCGGGAACGACATCCATGGTGATGGTGGATCCCCGGCTGCAACAGCGTGCCTGGTGGAATCCCACAACAGAGGACTCTATCTGTTGTCTTCGTGGATGAACAGAGACTCCGGGGATACTCCGGACCAACTCCGGACCCCTATACCGCAAGCGCCGACCGCTGGTGCTCTTCTCTCCAAAAACCCGGGTGGCCGGAGACTCCGGCCCCTGAGCCCCCTCAGGCCGGAGACTCCGGTTGAGACACACCGGAAACTCCGGCCCTGGCAAAACAGCAGCAAAACAGCAAAACCTGAAATGCAATAACTTTATCGTTCGAACTCCAAATCAGGTGAAACCAATTTTGTTGGAAAGATAGAATCAAGTCCTTTCCTACAAGTCGAGAAGCAAGGTAGCATTAGCATACAAGATGGAAATATTAAGGGTCACAAATATAGAGGAGATACCACACATGGGAATGTGTGGACCTTATCTCGAGGAAGACCGGTAATATTTACAACACCGAGAACGCAACAAGTTTTTCATCCGGACTTCGTTTTCTATGATCTTGGGCTTGGTCCGAAGATAATCACAAGCACTACAAGATCATGCATATACACATCATAGTCCATCATGTGAGGAGGATAACACAAGAGGAGAGTTTGACCTCTCTACAAGAGACGAATCGGTAAAACCTCCAACATAAAAAACACCACAAGATATTCAAATGAAATCCGTTTTTGATGAACTAGAGCTTGGTATGGAGATGAACACAAGCCCTAAATTCTCACATGGATAAAAGCCAAATAAGAACCAAGAAAGATATGCCAAGTATGCAAAGGTTTGAGCTCTCCACAAAGATACGATCAAGTTACTCACTTGAGAGCCCCTCTTGATAGTACGCCGTCTATCCTATAACCCGGTCTCCCACTAACACCACGAGACCGGTAAAATAGAAACCCTATCAAGATCATACCTTTGCCTTGAGCATTCCACTTGAGCTAGAAGATGACGATCTTGACTCCCTCAAGATGGAACACCTTTCTTGATTGTGCTTGCTAGCACATGCTTGATGAAGACTTCTCCAAATGCTCCCCCATACACCATTATGGGAGAGCCTCGCTAAGCTCCGTTTCACAAAGATGATGTCTTGAATCCTTCGAGATGATGTCTTGAATCCTTCGAGACATACTTGCAATATGCTCAACTCTACACATGACCATTCTTCATATAAACCCTTGAATAGAGCATTGATCATCATGTAATCTTCTAGAGTCCAACACATGAACTCCAATCTTTTCCTATGGACAAGATCTACAAGAATATCTCAATGCAAACATTAGTCCATAAGGATTGCCATTAATTACCAAAACCACGCATGGGGCAACACATGCACTTTCAAACTACTCCCTAAAGAACTACTCCCGATTGCTTGTTAATACGTGGTCAGTTCTTGTATAGATCATTACAATGTGCGTCCTCAGGTCTTTCTAGCTGTTGGGGCATAAGCCAATTTTTTTGTCATGGTACGTAACTATCAAGTGCAACCACAGGGGTCATAGGGGAGGTCAAAGGATGACGCAGTGTGATGTGGGTTAGATCCCGATCTTCACGGATTTGGGGCGGAGGGACGATGAACACGAAGATCACGAAGAACACGAAGAACACAAAGAGCCGAAAAGTCACAAATTGGATAACTAGCAAAGCAACACAGATGAAATCAACCGGTAACAAGTCCCCAAGGGTAGCCCCCGATTCTCAATCTCCAAGCAACCTTACTCTTAGGACTGTTTCTCTTAACGGTCAATCCAACCGATCCAATAGAGTCACCCAAAGATGAAAGATTGACATGTAATCTCAATTACAACAAGAGGTCTTGGAATCCACTAGAGGGATCTTCTCCACAAGGGGAGGCCTTGATTCATCTCTACAAGGGGAGGCCTTGATTCATTTCCATTGGAGGCAACACCATCATCGGTGGAAAGGAGCAAAGGTCAACTCAAGTCTAATCTAAGTCTAACCCTAGATCAGAGGTAGGAGGCACCTATTTATAGTCTAGGACGAATGGGTAGGTGGGAGGATAAGGTTAGATGACTCAAGGGTCAACATAGCGCGCAGGCTGGCGCGACGGCCGGCCTGGCCGAGCTAGGGCCGGGCTCGGTCATGGGCATGCCGGCTGCTTTTGGCACGTGGCCGGCCTAGGCCAGGCTGGGTCGGCCTCGGATGTGAAGGAGGTTAACGACGTCTGGTTCCTGGCCTTCCTGGCCGGGCTACGGCCGGCCTCAGGTGTCGAGGAGGCCGGCGGCGTCGGGTGCTGGGCCGGCCTAGGCCGGGCTGAGCCGGCCTCAGGTGTAGGGCAGGTCGGGTGTCTCTGGTGCATGGCCGGCCTAGGCCGGGCTGGGTCGGCCTGGCCAGGCTGCCTGGCTCCTCCTTCGTTTGTAGCTTTCTCCTCCTCTTCCAAGCCACCGTCTTGTTGGGCTTCATTCCTCTTGCGCCTTGGTCATCCTCTCGTGTACCCGTAGTCGTCGTGTCAAGCCTAGTATCAATAAGGGACGGAGGATGAGGTAGTATACCATTCAAAAGGGTGGGAAATAAGTTCTCGAAGAGGAATGAGTTCACCTTTGATGTCCATGGTGACTTGTGATGAGTTGGGAGTGCTTGACATGGTGATGGACGTGGGTTGCACTACATCATCTCCCCTGCTTCAAAAAGAGTTGTCCTCGACTCGTGCTCGTCATCACCATGTGGAGGTAGTGGATGGCAACTCGTGTATACAATTCTTCCTACACACGCCAAAGACCAAAAAAACCATGTGTGTGCATGATAGTGGAGCCTATCATCCATGACATGTCCATTCTTTGTCATAACACTGTTAGCACGACACAAATGTATGGAAGTGAATGCACAAGCAAAATCAATGTGCAAGCAAACCAAAGAAATATCCTCAAATGGTGGTAACACCAAAACTCCATGAAAGTGTGAGAAGGCAATGATAGGCTATCTCACGTTGAACCATATGATCATTGTTGCACACAAGGCATTGGAAAGAGAAATTTTCAACATCCTTGATGCAACACCAAAAGGGTAGGAACCAAAATACTTGATGAAGCTAAAGTATGGAAAGTAAATCATGTTCTCCACAGGGAATAAACATAAACTAGCACAAACTAACACAGCTGAATTGAAACAGGTATTTGATTTCAGAGATCAACACGAATAACAAAATAGAGCAGTAGAAATATTCACTATCAAGTTCAAAGTTTCATACACGCATAGCCACAAACACCTTACAGGCAAAGGTCAAATCACTCTAGTTCTTGATCGGATCCACTGATTAACAACACACGACTGAAGAAGAACTATAAACTGAAGACATGGAGAGAATTCAGAGATAAGGAAGAACAGCTGCAATAACCTCTGTCAGACTTAGCTTCTCTGCTGAACAGTTCACAGAATCGATGGAGGAAAGGGAGAAGATCGAGCTCCGGCGTCCCTCCTTCGCTCTAGGGTTCCTCTCCTTCCTCATGCTTCTTGCGTTTGTGTGTTTTCTTCTTCCCTGGATCTGATGCCACCAACCACCTGCTCTCCACCTTTTTAGCTAGCTGGTCAGCCTGTCGTGGCACTTTTGCTTCTTCTCCCTTTACTTTTCCAGCGCAAAGCACAAGTTGGTCCAGCTGGAAAGTTCTTTCTCTTGCACTTTAGTCCTCAGGTTTTTGAATTCACTAAACCCTTGCTCTCAGATTGGCATAATGTTAGCACCCGTTTTTGCCAGATTGCTAGTTTCAGGTTGAAGGAAGATTTGGCGGCTCGAAGAAGGCGGCAAAGAAGGCAAAAATGATGATCTGGAAAAGTTTCCAGGAAAAGACGGCCAGAAGAAGGCAGCCAATAATCCGGCAACTGGAACAAGGCGGAAGCTGGATTTGGGAGTGCAAAGTTGCCTGAAGACCTAGCGAGCTAAGTCAAGGGAAAGCAATAAAGGTGGCAAAAAGGAAGCCAACTTTGCCAAAACAAGCCGGCAGAAGAGAAGCCAACTGTAAAAACTAGCCGGCAAGTTAGAAGGCAGTTATTTCCAAGATCAAGGCTGGAAAATGGAAGGCGAATTTCTAAAAGAAGCCGGACGGATGCTGAACTCCGGGTCCAATACAAAGCCGATCAAGATATCACATCTCTAAGGAAGAAGACAAGATTGAAGCCAATATGGAGGACAAAAGGCAACTTTCCAAAGTGGCCGGCAAGTTTGAAGCCAACACGGAAGGACAAAGGAAACTTTCCAAAGTAGCCAGCAAGTTTGAAGCCCACGTTGCCGGCCAAGAGGTTGCCTATTTTAGAGATGGATTTGACTTAGACTATGATTGTAAGCCTTGTAGAAGTCCAATACTTGTACGGGAAGTCCAGCCGCCTCATATATATGTGAGAGGTGATGGCCGATTGAAATTAAGCAAACAATCGACAACCTATCAATACAACCTACTTTTATCTCCTCAAACCCTTGTTCGTGCTTCCGTTGTCCGGCAATTTCGCCTAGATTTCGCCGGAGATCGAAAACCGAGCTAAGAGCGGCCAAGTCCGGCTTAGTTCAGCCAATCGTCGGCGGCTTCCTCTGACGGGGCTTCCCGAGGGGCTAGGGCGTCTGGTATCAAAAGCGCCGGCTTACTGTCTTGCGTATCGCGCTGGAAGCCGGCCTCCCGCGGGGCGAGTTGCGGAGTATCTCCCCCGGCCCGCGGGTACACGAGGATGTGTTCGTGTGACGCGTTTCGAGCGCAACACACTTTTTGGCGACTCCGCTGGGGACAGATTCGATCTAAAAATTGGACAGCAATGACCAATTCCAAGACCGACGCTGCTAGCATCAGCACCGACAACATCATCAAGCCAACTCTCGAGAAGTTGTCGGAAGAACAACGCCAAGGTCTGGAGGCGTGGAAAGAAAAGAGAAAGCAGGAGTTCGAGGCACTGCGACTCAAACGGGAACAAGAAGACCATGAGTTGTACTTGGCCAGCTTCAAGGTAGATCGGCAAGGTGTAATCTCGCCGATCAAGGAGCCGGAGTTTGTACCTCTGGAAATCAACATCGACCAACCCGCTGTGAGCAAATCCCTCTTTTCCTCTGAACAGATAGCCGAAATTCAATTTCATGTTTCACAAGGTACTGCCAATGTTTACGATCTTATGCTAGAACATGAAAAGGCTAAGAAAAACACGTCCCATGATTAGCCATCGGACAAACAGCCGATCGGGCAAAGCAGGGAAAACCAACTTGTGCCTACGCTGCCATGTCCAACTCCTATCCAGAGTATGCCTAATCCGGCAAGCCAGACGGGTCAACGGCTCCTGGGTCACGAGTCAATGCCGAATCAAAATTCGGCAACGTGGGTGCAAACTGGCCCTGCTGCCAATTCTTCTCTTGTGCCGGTTCAATCGGCCAATATGGACGATTTGATGGCCGAGTTCAGGAGAAAATTGGACCAAATAGCCTATGACAAGCTTGGGGTTATGCCAAAACATAGGACTTACATTAAGCCCTACCCCGATTATTTTGATCTGCAACCTTATCCACCTGGTTATAGAGTTCCTGAATTTACTAAATTTAATGGTGTGGATAATAAGTCAACATGGGAGCATATTAGTCAGTACTTGGCTCAATTAGGCGAGGCTAATCATGATCACATCAAAGTTTGCCTGTTCTCATTGTCCTTAACCGGCATTGCGTTTTCCTGGTTTTCGGCTTTAGCTCCTAACTCTATACATACTTGGTTTCATCTAGAGCAAAAGTTTCATGGGCACTTCTTTGCCGGAGAGATAGAACTTAAGTTGTCCCACTTTACATCGGTTAAGCAGAAACATGACGAATCGGTATCCGATTATGTCAAGAGATTTAGAAACACCAGAAACCGATGCTATAGTTTGGCAATAACTGAGAGAGATATGGCGGACTTGGTTTTAATGGGCTAAGAACCTACCTAAAAGAGAGGTTAGAGGGACATGAATTTTTGTCTGTTGGTCAGGTCCAAGAAAGAGCTCTGGCCCAAGAAAGCCGGGTAAATGAGTCAAAAGACTCACATCGGGTGAGCAGGAGTCGGCTTAATGTTGTCGAAAATGATGCCGACTCCGGTGATGAAGCCGATGTCTATTCTGCTAATTTTGTTTGGCCCAGCAAGGCCAAACCTTACCTGTGTGATGATCTGATGCCGATTCGTAAGAATCAGGATGATGAAATAAGATGTAGTTTTGACGTAGGCAAATGTGACAAAATATTTGATGCCTTGTTAAAGGATAAAGTGATTAGGATCAATCATGTCATACCATCGCCTGATGAATTTAGGCGGCGGGCTTATTGCAAGTATCATAATTCTTTCTCTCATGCTACTAATGATTGCAATGTCTTTCGTAAACAGATCCAATCGGCCCTCAACGACGGACGATTGAGCTTTGCCGGCATGGCAATTGACACACAGCCGTTTCCAATAAACGCGCTGGACTTGGAGGGAAAGAAGGTTTTTCTTCGGCCAGAGGTGACCGAAGCTGCTAACAAATCTAACATTGTTGTTGGTGAGCCCAGGAAAGAAGCCTTCAACAAGACGGCAGAGAGACAAGTCACAGTAAGCCGGCAACCCGGAGGACAGGAGGTCATCAAGATTACTGTCAGGAATCATGCACTCGGGGGGCAAGGACCATACTCAGACAAGTCGCCTTCTAGACTTATCAAGCCCAAGAGCCCGGAAGTGGGCAGATGGAAGACAAACCAGGTTGAATATAGACCGAGGAAGATGAAGCCAACTTTTGACATGCTGCTAAACAAGTATGTGCGTCAAGTCGGGTCAAGGTCCCGGCAGTGGCAGTATGGGAAACGACCAAGGTCGCCATCTGTCGAGGAAAGTAGTCGGTATAAGCCGGCTGACGAGTTCAAACGCAGGGCAACCCGGCAATCCGTGCAGAGCCGGCTTGTGTATCCCAGGGACTCGTCATATTGGCGGATCAAGACGCAAGGTTCTAAAAAGGCGAAGCCAGAAGGCGGATTAGTCTCAGACAACTTATTGGTTGTTGGAACTCATGTGCTAAAGTTGAAGGACCGGGTTACAGAGTCGGCAAACAGTGGGCCGATACTTGCTATCGCGCCAAAGGTAACAACTAATGATCATGAAGCTGGCTCCAGTCAAGCCGCAACTCAACCCCGGGATCCGAAGTACACACAGCCAAAGTGGTGCCCGCCAGGTATAACAAAAACACAAAAGCGGAAACTGCAAAGGGCAAGAAATCGGGAGAAGGCAGAAAAAGGAGCTGAGCGATCCAGGTACATCAAATTCAATGCTGAGCAACCAATGTTGCCAGCTCAAAAGTGGATTCCTAGGCCTGTCGTTATGGCGGCTTCCACGCCGGCTATCCCGAGTCCTGCTCAAATAAAGCCGGTAGCTACGTCGGCTATCACCTACTCTTCGTGGGCTGACGAAGTGGAAGCAGCAGATTTGGCAATGGCAAGTCCGGCAAAGGAGCTGGCAATCCGAGACCTGGCCACAGAGAAGCCGGCAAGTACAGACCTCGCAATGCAAGAAAAGGCAGAAGAACCAGTGATGTAGGTTGGTCCCGATCTTCACGGATTTGTGCGGAGGGAACGATGAATACGAAGAACAAGGGATGAACACAAGAACACAAAGAGGAGAAAACTCTCAAACCAAAGATAACTAGTAAGAAGTAACTCAGCAAGATTCAATTGGTAACAATTCCCCTAGGGCACCCCCAATTCTCCTCTCCCGAGCACACCTTACTCTTAGGATTGTTTGTCCAATTGGTCAATCCAAACCAACCCAATCTAACCACTTCAAGAGGAAAGATTAGCAAGTAGCAAACTACAAGAGGAAGCCTTGGTATCCACTAGAGGGATCTTCTCCACATGGCGTGTCATGTGTAGGGCGCACTACATCATCTCCCCCCCTTGGAAAAGAGTCGTCCTCAACTCTTGGTCTTCCTCATCACTTGATGTCCCATGGTATGGCGAAAGGTCGGTGACATTGAAGGTATCATGTACCAAATACTTGGATTTGGAGAAGAAACCTTTGTGCAAATAATAATCACCAATTCCTTTATGCTACGAACGTTGAGCGAAAATGTCTCCAAAGAAAGTATCGGTGGCATACAACTCCTTTATCTCATCCAAACCCAAGACACTAATGTCAAGACGTGTAAGTAGGTTGGCCTTGCGGGATAAAGCATCCGCGACCACAATGTCTTTACCTTTCTTGTATTTGATTACAAAGGTAAACAACTCAATGAACTCAACCCACTTAGCATGTCTTTAGTTCAAATTTGTTTGACTTTTCAAATATTTCAAAGATTCATGGTCGGAATGAATGACAAATTCCTTAGGACGAAGGTAATGTTGCCACACATCTAAAACACGAACCAAAGCAAATAACTCCTTGTCGTAAATAGGGTAATTCAAACGAGCTCCATCTAGTTTCTCACTATGGTATGCAATTGGTCTACCATTTTGCATAAGCACTCCACCAGTGCCCAATCCACTTGCATCGCATTCAATCTCAAATGTCTTAGAGAAATCCGGAAGGGCAAGGTGTGGTGCTTCGGTTAACCACCGTTTGAGCTCATTGAAAGCAAAATCATGTGCGTTGCCCCAAATGAAAGGTACATTTTTCTTTGTAAGTTCATGGAGAGGGCAAACAATTGTGGAAAAATCCTTGATGAATAGGCGGTAAAATCGGGCAAAACCAAGAAAACGTCTCAACTCTTCAAGTGACATCGGAAAAGGCCAAGTCCGAATTGCATTGATCTTGGCATCATCAACTTCGACTCCATCCGAAGAAACAACAAAACCCAAGAAAACAAGCTTGTTGGTGGCAAATGTGCACTTAGAAAGGTTGGCATAAAGCTTTTCATTGCGAAGAACCAACAAAACGTGAGCAACATGAGAAGTGTGCTCTTCCAAAGATTTGCTATAGATGAGGATGTCGTCAAAGTATATCACAACAAATTTCCTAATGAAAGGACGCAAAACATGATTCATGAGACGCATAAAAGTCGAAGGTGCATTGGAAAGACCAAATGGCACGACAAGCCATTCATAAAGACCAAGCTTTGTTTTAAATGCGGTCTTCCATTCATCACCTTCACACATTCTTATTTGGTGGTATCCACTTTTAAGATCAATTTTGGAGAATATAGCGGAACCACAAAGCTCGTCAAGCATATCATCAAGTCGAGGGATAGGATGGCGATACCTAACGGTGATGGCGTTGATGGGACAACAATCCACGTAAAGGCGAAGAGTGTTGTCGTGCTTGGGTACCAAGATGACGGGCACGGCGCACGGACTCAAGCTCTCGCGGATATGTCCCATGGCAAGAAGTTCTTGTATTTGCCGCTGAATCTCCTTTGTCTCCTCGGGGTTGGTGCGGTAAGGAGCGCGGTTTGGTAGCGGTGCGCCGGGAACTAGGTTGATGCGATGCTCGATGCCGCGTAGAGGAGGTAGTCCCGGTTGATGTAGGTTGGTCCCGATTTTCACGGATTTGTGCGGAGGGAACGATGAACACGAAGAACAAGTGAAGAACACAAGAACACAAAGAGGGGAAAACTCTCAAATCAAAGATAACTTGCAAGTAGCAACTCAGCAAGATTCAATTGGTAACAAATCCCCGAGGGCAGCCCCCAATTCTCCTCTCCCAAGCACACCTTACTCTTAGGATTGTTTGTCCAATTGGTCAATCCAACCAACCCAATAGAATCACCCAAGGATGAAAGATTGACAAGTAATCGCAACTACAAGAGGAAGCCTTGGTATCCACGCAGGGATCTTCTCCTCAAGAGGAGGCCTTGGTTCATCTCCATAAGGGGAGGTCTTTATTCATCTCCATAGGAGGAAAAAGACACTTTGAGAAGAAGGAGCAAGGCTCTACTCTAATCCCAAATCATTGTCTAACCCTAGATCTAGCCAAGGGGTGTCTATTTATAGTCTAGGCAAAAGGGAACGAAATACAAGGGTCAAAACCCAGATCTGCACACATGCACGTGTAGGGCCGGTAGTACCGGACAGAAGTGGTCGGTAGTACCGGACGTGCGGACGTCCGGTAGTACCGGAATTACTTCCGGTAGTACAGCTTAGGGGGGCATCGGATCCAGTAGCGTCTGGCGTCTCGGCGGTAGTACCGGCCGGGATGGCCCGGTAGTACCGGCCGGCACTTCTTCAGAATTTCCAGCATTTTTTCCCCGCTCTTCTTCTTGGCCATCTTCTTGGGTCTTCTCTTGGTCATCTTCTTCACTCCATTGAGGATCGTCATCAAGGTGGTTCCTGAGTATGCACAAAGTATCCGAATGAAGTAGCAAACCATTCAAAGGAGTGTCGAGATCACACTTAGATAGGAGTGAGTTCACCTTATCGTGGAGAGCTTTGGCTCTTGCTCTTGTCATTGGGCCACTTGTTGTAGGAGCCGTAGGTTGGGCTACATCATCTCCCCCTGGAAAAGAGTCGTCCTCGACTCTTGGTCATCTTCATCGCTTGATGTTCCAAGGTATGGCGATAGGTCGGCGACGTTGAAGGTGTCATGGACCAAGTGTTTGGAGTGGGAGATGTCGATCTTGTAGGCATTGTCGTTGATGCGCTTGATAACCTTGAAAGGTCCATCTCCACGAGGGTGAAGCTTGGACTTCCTTGCATCCGGAAAGCGATCTTTGTGAAGGTGTAGCCAAACAAGGTCTCCTTCTTCAAATATCATGGCGCGCTTGTGTTTGTTCATCTTCGTAGCATGGTCTTTGATGTGCTTCTCGAGCGTAGTTCTTGTTTCCTCATGGAGCTTCTTCATGTAAGCGGCTCGCTTGTCGAAGTCCATGTTAACTTGCTCACGGAGTGGAAGTGGTAGCATGTCGAGCGCGGTGTAGGGGTTGGAGCCATAGACGATCTCGAAGGGTGTTCTCTTTGTTGCGCGGTGTAGTGCTCGATTGTAGGCGAACTCGGCGTGTGGGATGCACTCTTCCCAATTCTTCGAGTTAGGCTTGATCAACACACGAAGGAGTGTAGATAGGCTTCGGTTCACCACTTCGGTTTGGCCATCGGTTTGAGGGTGGTATGCGGTGGAGAATAGTTGCTTGATTCCCATCTTGGCCATCAAAGTCTTCCAAAACGAGCTCACGAACTTGACGTCACTATCTGACACAATGGTCTTTGGCACGCCATGAAGACGGACGATTTCCCTAAAAAACAAAGTAGCAATATGTGAAGCATCGTCGGTCTTGTTGCATGGTATAAAGTGTGCCATTTTAGAGAAGCGATCAATGACGACAAAGATGGAATCCTTGTTTGTTTTAGTGTGTGGGAGTCCTAAGACAAAATCCATAGCTATATCGGACCATGGACGATGTGGAATAGGCAAAGGTGTATATAATCCATGAGAGTTTATGGTAGACTTAGCTTTGAGACATGTAGAACATCGTCGAACTAGGCGTTCCACGTCACGCTTCATTCGTGGCCAATAGTAGTTGGTTGCGAGCATGGCGTAGGTCTTGTCGCGGCCAAAGTGACCCATGAGTGATCCTCCATGAGATTCCTTCAAAAGGACCAAACGAAGCGAAGACTCGGGTACGCATAGTTTGTTAGCCTTATACAAGAAACGTTGGTGCAAATAGAAATCACCAATTCCTTTGTGCTCTAAACATTGAGCGAAAATGTCTCCAAAGAAAGCATCGGTAGCATACAACTCCTTTATCTCATCCAAACCCAAGACACCAATGTCAAGACGTGTATGTAGGTTGGCCTTGCGGGATAGAGCATCCGCGGCCACATTGTCTTTACCTTTCTTGTATTTGATTACAAACGTAAAAGACTCAATGAACTCAGCCCACTTAGCATGTCTTTTGTTCAAATTTGTTTGGCTTTTCAAATATTTCAAGGATTCATGGTCGGAATGAATGACAAATTCCTTAGGACGAAGGTAATGTTGCCACACATCCAAAACACGAACCAAAGCAAATAACTCTTTGTCATAAATGGGGTAATTCAAGCGAGCTCCATCTAGTTTCTCACTATGGTATGCGATGGGTCTACCATTTTGCATAAGCACTCCACCAATGCCCAATCCACTTGCATCGCATTCAATCTCAAATGTCTTAGAGAAATCCGGAAGGGCAAGGATTGGTGCTTTGGTTAATAACCGTTTGAGCTCATTGAAAGCAAAATCATGTGCATTGCCCCAAATGAAAGGTACATTTTTCTTTGTAAGTTCATGGAGGGGACAAGCAATTGTGGAAAAATCCTTGATGAAACGGCGGTAAAATCCGGCAAAACCAAGAAAACGTCTCAACTCGTCAAGTGACATCGGAAAAGGCCAAGTCCGAATTGCTTCTATCTTTGCTTCATCAACTTCGACTCCATCCGAAGAAACAACAAAACCCAAGAAAACAAGTTTGTTGGTGGCAAATGTGCACTTAGAAAGATTGGCATAAAGCTTTTCATTGCGAAGAACCAACAAAACTTGAGCAACATGAGAAGTGTGCTCTTCCAAAGATTTGCTATAGATAAGGATGTCGTCAAAGTATACCACAACAAATTTCCTAATGAAAGGACGCAAAACATGATTCATAAGAGCATAAAAGTAGAAGGTGCATTGGAAAGACCAAATGGCATGACAAGCCATTCATAAAGACCAAGATTTGTTTTAAATGCGGTCTTCCATTCATCACCTTCACACATTCTTATTTGATGGTATCCACTTTTAAGATCAATTTTGGAGAATATAGCGGAACCACAAAGCTCATCAAGCATATCATCAAGTCGAGGGATAGGGTGGCGATACCTAACGGTGATGGCGTTGATGGGACGACAATCCATGCAAAGGCGAAGAGTGTTGTCGTGCTTAGGTACCAAGATGACGGGCACGGCGCACGGACTCAAGTTCTCACGGATATGTCCCATGGCAAGCAGTTCTTGTATTTGCCGCTCAATCTCCTTTGTCTCCCCTGGGTTGGTGCGGTAAGGAGCGCGGTTTGGTAGCGGTGCGCCGGGAACAAGGTCGATGCGATGCTCGATTCCGCGTAGAGGAGGTAGTCCCGGTGGCACTTCTTGAGGGAAGACATCTTAAAACTCCTTCAAAAGAGACAACAAAGAAGGAGGAAGGTTTGTGAAATTGTTAGTCATAGAAATTTCACCCTTGCATATGAGCACATAGTGGAGGGTGGATGTGTTCTCTCTCAACTCCCTCATCTCTCTCTTGGTGGCAAATAGTGTAAGTTTTGTAGGAACTCTCTTTGAAGTGTCACTCTCATTTGGCTTGTGGCTCTCACTCACTTTATGGTGGGTCTCTCGCTCACCACTCATCTCACAAGACGAACGATCTTGTTGTGCCCTTGCCATAGTCTTGGCATTGTCGGCGATGACTTGACTTGGTGTCATGGGACGAAGGACGAATGATGCGGGTAGGTCCCGATTTTCACGGATTTGTGCGGAGGGAATGATGAACACGAAGAACACGTGAAGAACGATGAACACAAAGAGGGGAAATCAAACACACAAAGATAAATAGCAAGTAGCAACCCGGCAAGAATCGACTGGTAACAAATCCCCGAGGGCAGCCCCTAATCCTCCTCTCCCAAGCACACCTTACTCTTAGAATTGTTTGTCCAATTGGTCAATCCAACCAACCCAATCTACACTCTAAGAGGGAAGATTAGCAAGTAATCGCAACTACAAGTGGAGCCTTGGTATCCACGCAGGGATCTTCTCCTCAAGAGGAGGCCTTGGTTCATCTCCACATGTGGAGGTCTTGATTCATCTCCAAAAGGAGGAAGGAGACACTTTGAGAAGAAGGAGTCTAGCTCTACTTTAGTTCTCAAATCATAGTCTAACCCTAACCCTAGGCAGGGAAGTCCTATTTATAGTCTGGTGGACGAATGGGTAGGTGGGGGGAGGGGAGGTTACATGGGCCTTCAGCCCGAATCCCTGGTGTCACAACGGTAGTACCGCTGGAGGTGGCGGTAGTACCGCTCCTGTCAGAGGCGGTAGTACCGCTGGCCTATGGCGGTAGTACCGCTGGAGCTTGCAATTTAATTCCTCTCAGCGCTGGCGGTAGTGCGTGGTCGATACCGGGCAAGTACCGTTGGAGACAGTAGCTTTTGGAGACGCGCCGGTAGCGTGGGCGGTACCTCCAGCGGTACTACCGGTCCTGGAGCTGGCGGTAGTTCCGCTGGTGGCGGCGGTAGTACCGCCGCCTGGAGCTTCTCTCGCTTCAGCTGCGTCGTCAGGTGCCTGGCGGTAGTACCGGCCTTCTTGGCGGTAGTACCGCTGTTCTGCTTCTTCATCTTTCTCTTGACTCGTCTCTTGGCCATCTTCGACACTTCCTTGGAGATCTTCATGGTAGTTGTTCCTGAGTATGCATAACGTATCCGAATGAAGTAGCAACCCATTCAAAGGAGTGTCGAGATCACACATGGATAGGAGCGAGTTCACCTTATCATGAAGTGACTTGACTCTTGCTCTTGTCATTGGGCCACTTGTTGTAGGAAACGTAGGTCGGGCTACATCATCTCCCCCCCTTGGAAAAGAGTCGTCCTCGACTCTTGGTCATCCTCATCGCTTGATGTTCCAAGGTATGGCGATAGGTCGGCGACGTTGAAGGTGTCATGGACCAAGTGTTTGGAGTTGGAGATGTCGATCTTGTAGGCATTGTCGTTGATGCGCTTGATAACCTTGAAAGGTCCATCTCCACGAGGATGAAGCTTGGACTTCCTTGCATCCGGGAAGCGATCTTTGCGAAGGTGTAGCCACACAAGGTCTCCTTCTTCAAATATCATGGCGCGCTTGTGTTTGTTCATCTTCGTAGCATGGTCTTTGTTGTGCTTCTCGAGAGTAGTTCTTGTTTCCTCATGGAGCTTCTTCATGTAAGCGGCTCGCTTGTCGAAGTCCATGTTAACTTGCTCACGGAGTGGAAGTGGTAGCATGTCGGGCGCGGTGTAGGGGTTGGAGCCATAGACGACCTCGAAGGGTGTTTTCCTTGTTGCGCGGTGAAGTGCTCGATTGTAGGCGAACTCGGCGTGTGGGATGCACTCTTCCCAATTCTTCAAGTTGGGCTTGATCAACACACGAAGGAGTGTAGATAGGCTTCGGTTCACCACTTCGGTTTGGCCATCGGTTTGAGGGTGGTATGTGGTGGAGAATAGTTGCTTGATTCCCATCTTGGCCATCAAAGTCTTCCAAAAATAGCTCACAAACTTGGTGTCACGATCCGACACAATGGTCTTGGGCACTCCATGAAGACGGACGATTTCCCTGAAAAACAACGTAGCAATGTGTGAAGCATCGTCGCTCTTGTTGCAAGGTATAAAGTGTGCCATTTTAGAGAAGCGATCAATGACGACAAAGATGGAATCCTTGTTTGTTTTAGTGCGTGGGAGTCCTAAGACAAAATCCATAGCTATATCGGACCATGGGTGATGTGGAATAGGCAATGGTGTGTATAACCCATGAGAGTTTAGAGTAGACTTAGCTTTGAGACATGTAGAACATCGTCGAACTAGGCGTTCCACATCACGCTTCATTCTAGGCCAATAGTAGTTGGTGGAGAGCACGGCATAGGTCTTGTCGCGGCCAAAATGACCCATGAGTGATCCTCCATGAGATTCCTTCAAAAGGACCAAACGAAGCGAAGACTCGGTATCACCCATTCCTTTATGCTCCGAACATTGAGCTAAAATGTCACCAAAGAAAGCATCGGTAGCATACAACTCTTTAATCTCATCCAAACCCAAAACACTAATATCAAGACGCGTAAGTAGGTTGGCCTTGCGGGATAGAGCATCCGCGACCACATTGTCTTTACCTTTCTTGTATTTGATTACAAAAGTGAAAGACTCAATGAACTCAACCCACTTAGCATGTCTTTTGTTCAAATTTGTTTGACTTTTCAAATATTTCAAGGATTCATGGTCCGAATGAATGACAAATTCCTTAGGACGAAGGTAATATTGCCACACATCCAAAACACGAACCAAAGCAAATAGCTCTTTGTCATAAATGGGGTAATTCAAGCGACCTCCATCTAGTTTCTCACTATGGTATGCGATGGGTCTACCATTTTGCATAATCACTCCTCCAATGCCCAATCCACTTGCATCGCATTCAATCTCAAATGTCTTAGAGAAATCCGGAAGGGCAAGGAGTGGTGCTTCGATTAATAACCGTTTGAGCTCATTGAAAGCAAAATCATGTGCATTGCCCCAAATGAAAGGTACATTCGTCTTTGTAAGTTCATGGAGGGGGCAAGCAATTGTGGAAAAATCCTTGATGAAACGGCGATAAAATCCGGCAAAACCAAGAAAACGTCTCAACTCCTCAAGTGATGTCGGAAAAGGCCAAGTCCGAATTGCTTGTATCTTGGCATCATCAACTTCAACTCCATCCGAAGAAACAACAAAACCCAAGAAAACAAGTTTGTTGGTGGCAAAAGTGCACTTAGAAAGATTTGCATAAAGCTTTTCATTGCGAAGAACCAACAAAACTTGAGCAACATGAGAAGTGTGCTCTTCCAAAGACTTGCTATAAATAAGGATGTCGTCAAAGTATACCACAACAAATTTGCCAATGAAAGGACGCAAAACATGATTCATGAGACGCATAAAGGTAGAAGCTGCATTGGAAAGACCAAATGGCATGACGAGCCACTCATAAAGACCAAGCTTAGTTTTAAATGCGGTCTTCCATTCATCACCTTCACACATGCGTATTTGGTGATATCCACTTTTAAGATCAATTTTGGAGAATATAGCGGAACCACAAAGCTCATCGAGCATATCATCAAGGCGAGGGATAGGATGGCGATACCGAACGGTTATGGCGTTGATGGGGCGACAATCCATGCAAAGGCGAAGAGTGTTCTTGATAAGGGGTGGCCCGATCTTCTCAGTGAGTCGATGGTGGATTTGGTGGATGATGTAGATAACTCGCGGATGCTCTCGAACTCTCCGGCTGTTCCCCCGTTGCCAATGCAACAGCTCTTCAACCCAATGGATATTCGCAACACCACACGCTGGTGCAACGTAGCCGCCGACCACGAAGCGGTTTTGCAATCTGCTAATTCCCAATGGAACAACAGATCACACTCAAACTTTGGTAGCAAACTCTCCAGATCGCAACAAAGTGGAGAGGGGAATTCCTGATCGCAGCAAAGAGGAACTCGATTTCAGATGAATGCTTAAAGCAAGTTCAATCTAGGGTTTTGTTTAAACGTGGTCTAAGGCTAAAAGCCACGACTTACAAGCCTATATAAAGGCTGCTGGACGTCCAACTTAGGGTTGGAGTCGAAAACAACCATATCTCTAACTTCCCTAACTTAAAGGACTCTATTTGGAAACTGGCAGGAAACAGCCGTCGATTTGTTTTGGTCACCGAGACTTGTCCGAGTCGAACCGGGGCTTGGGGTCGGATCCGTTGGAAAGGATTTGTAATTTCCTTTCCAACCTGTGCTTCGTTGCTTTATTTGGACTTCATATGAATAATCCTTGGCTGTTTCAAATTCGGGACTTCTGTCAGTCCGAATCGAATATCGCTTCCTCGATGGCTCCTTCTTCGTCTTCCCCCTTGCGCATGCCTCCCGCTCCTCCCTCGCGCCATTGGGGACGTCGTGCTCCAGTCCTTGCTGCTCCTCTAGCCCTCCGTCAACGTTCGTGTTATCAACAACCCTGATCATACACAAGTGCATAGACTTAGGTAGTATAAAATTCTCATTATCACAAACATTGTATTTAATTAAGAGTGAGTTCACCTGTTGTCCAAGTAACTTGGCACGAGCTCTTGTCATCGGTCCAATCCTCACTTCATCAGGCTTGTCTTGAACAGCAACATCATCAATGGAAGAAAATGGTAAAGGACTAGGGATGTCCTCATCATCCTCCCCCCCTTGAAAAGGCGTCGACCCCGACGCGTCAAGGTACTCTTCAGCATATGGCGTCAAATCAGCAACGTTGAACGTATTACTCACGCCAAACTCAGTAGTAGGAAGATCTATCTTGTATGCATTATCATTTATCTTGGCAAGAACCTTGAACGGACCATCACCACGCGGCATCAACTTGGACTTGCGCTGAACAGGAAATCTGTCTTTGCGAAAGTGCACCCAAACCATGTCACCGGGTTGAAAGATCACCTCCTTTCTTTTCTTGTTTACACGAGCTGCATTGTACTTGCCTTTCTTCTCAATAGCTTCTTTAGTCTTCTCATGTATCTTCCTCACAAAATCTGCACGCTTCGATGCCTCCATGTTGACTCTCTCATGTAACGGAAGCGGCAGCAAATCAAGCGGCGTAATGGGTTTGAAACCATACACCACCTCAAACGGACACAATTGCGTGGTTGAATGTACCGCCCTGTTGTATGCAAACTCCACATGCGGCAAACACTCCTCCCACACACGCAGATTCTTCTTCACCATTGTCCGCAGCAACGCCGAAAGTGTGCGGTTCACCACCTCCGTTTGACCATCAGTTTGGGGATGACAAGTGGTACTAAACAGCAGCTTCGTTCCCAGCTTGCCCCAAAGTGTCTTCCAGAAGTAGCTCATGAACTTCACATCACGGTCAGAAACGATCGTCTTGGGTACTCCATGTATGCGCACGATCTCCCTGAAAAACAGGTCAGCAATATGCGACGCATCGTCGCTTTTGTGGCAGGCAATAAAATGTGACATCTTAGAAAAACGATCCACTACCACAAAAATAGAATCATGTCCTCTCCTGGTTCTAGGCAATCCTAACACAAAATCCATGCTTATGTCCTCCCATGGAGTTGTAGGTGCAGGAAGAGGAGTATACAAACCATGAGGCTTCAGTTTGGACTTTGCCTTGTTGCAAGTGATGCAACGCTTCACAAACCTGTCCACATCACGCCTCATGCGTGGCCAATAAAAGTGATCAGCCAACATCAGCAACGTCTTCTCACGTCCAAAGTGTCCCATCAAACCGCCACCATGTGATTCCTGCAACAACAGCAAACGCACGGACGACTCGGGCACACATAATTTATTAGCTCTAAACAAGTATCCATCATGCATATGGTATTTTTCCCAAGCTTTCACATCAGAACACTTAGCAAAAGGCATGGAAAAATCAGTATCATTAGCATATAAATCACGCAAACTCTCTAAACCAGGAACTTGAACATCTAAGTGTGTCAAAAGCATGCTTTTCCTAGAGAGTGCATCAGCAACCACGTTCTCTTTGCCTTTCTTATACTTAATAATGTACGGGAAGGATTCAATGAACTCAACCCATTTAGCATGACGTTTATTCAAGTTAGATTGGCACTTCAGATATTTCAAAGCTTCATGATCAGAATGTATGATAAATTCCTTTGGCCACAAATAATGTTGCCAAACCTCAAGAACACGAACAAGAGCATACAATTCTTTATCATAAACAGGATAGTTCAATTGTGCACCATTCAGTTTTTCAGAAAAATATGCAATTGGTTTACCCTCTTGCATCAACACACCTCCTATTCCAATGCCACTAGCATCACATTCAATATCAAATTGCTTATTGAAATTAGGAAGCATAAGTAACGGTGCAGAAATCAAACAACGTTTCAATTCATCAAATGCAGCATCTTGGGCAGCGCCCCAAACAAATGGAACACCTTTCTTAGTAAGATCATTCAAGGCTGCAGCAATAGTACTAAAGTCTCGCACAAATCGTCTATAAAAACCAGCAAGACCAAGAAAACTCCGTAATTGACTCAGATTCATGGGGGTAGGCCAATTTTTAATAGCTTCAATTTTAGATTCATCTACCTCGACCCCATGCTTAGAAACAACAAATCCCAGAAAAATGACCTTGTCTTTGCAAAACGTGCATTTAGCAAGATTACCATAGAGTTTATTATCACGCAGCACTTGCAAAACTTGTCGAATATGATCAATATGTTCAGTTTCATTGTGGCTATAAATCAAGATATCATCAAAATATACTACCACAAATTTACCAATAAAATGCCTCAAAACATGATTCATCAATCTCATGAAAGTACTAGGTGCATTAGTTAAACCAAAGGGCATCACTAACCACTCATATAAACCGAATTTTGTTTTGAAAGCAGTTTTCCATTCATCTCCTTCTTTCATCCTAATTTGATGATAACCACTACGCAAATCAATTTTAGAGAAAATAACAGCACCACTTAATTCATCTAACATGTCATCCAAACGTGGAATGGGGTGTCTATAACGAATAGTGATGTTATTAATAGCTCTACAATCTACACACATGCGCCATGTACCATCTTTCTTAGGGACCAAAATAACAGGAACAGCACAAGGACTTAAGCTCACACGAATATACCCTTTGTCAAGAAGCTCTTGTACTTGTCGCTGTATCTCCTTTGTCTCATCGGGGTTGGTCCTGTAGGGAGCTCGGTTGGGAAGTGTAGCTCCTGGGATCAAGTCAATTTGATGCTCAATACCCCGCATTGGTGGCAAACCAGCGGGCACTTCCTCTGGAAAAACGTCACCAAAATCCTGCAAGACATCAGAAACACCAATAGAGAGAGGGGTCATGTCGTTAGAAACAAGAATTTCCCCCTTGCACATAAGCACAATGGGTACTAGAGTGGGATCCTCACGAAACTCTCTCAAATCAGATTTGGTGGCTAACATTACTAATTTCTTCTCTCCCTCACTTTTCTTTTTACCACTCGAATTTGGCTGGTGGCTCTCACTCACCGAAGGTGGAGTCTCTCTACTAGCTAATCTCTCACGCTCATCCTCACGGTGAACCTCAATTTTTTGACGAGATTGATTGACAACTTCTTGCGGTGTCATAGGCCTCAACATGATATCCTTTCCTTGCCAATTGAGCTGGTATGTGTTGGTTCTCCCATGGTGGCGTACATCTCTATCAAATTGCCATGGACGACCCAACAACAAATGGCACACCGTCATAGGAACAACATCACACTCCACGGTGTCCTTATAAGGGCCAATCTGAAATTCCACACGCACCATATGGTTGATCTTCATCTCCCCACTATCACTCAACCACTGAATATAATAAGGATGAGGGTGTGGCAAATATTTCAGATTCAGTTTTTGACAAAGCTCTTTACTAGCCAAATTGTGGCAACTACCACCATCAATTATCACCTTGCACGACTTACCATTACCAAGCGCAGCCATGGTCTGAAATAAATTGCAGCGCTGCTCCATAGGGCTTGGTGTAACACTCAACGCTCTTTGCGTGCACACAATAGAAGGCAAACGGACAGCATCAGCATATACAACACCGCTGTCATCGTCCTCCACAAAATCAGATTCTGGATTCACCTCATCACCACTCTCATATTCACCAGTTTCTTCATTCACTAACATTACTTTCTTATTGGGACAATCACGCTTGAAGTGACCCTTCCCTCCACACGTATGACAGTTCATATCACGAGTGCGGGCTGTAGAACTCGAAGAACCGGTAGCACTAGCTGTAGGTGGCGCCGTAGGCTTGGTAGATGGTGCAGCCGAAATTGACTTTGTAGGTGCAGCTCCACGAGAACTTGGTGCACCACTAGATTGCACAGCACTAGGTGTAGCTCTTGATGAAAAACTGCCCCTTCCGAAGGAAGAACGAGACAAATATTTGGCATCTTCTGCCACTTGCAACTCAGCCTCACGTGCTTGATGCAACAAGTCCTCTATATCAGCATATTGGTAGTGACGTACAATTCTCTTGACATTAAAATTTAAACCTGACAAGAAACGCTGCATGGTTTGTTCAGGTTCTTCTCTCACTTTAGCACGCTGCATTATCAACTCCATCTCCTTATAATATTCATCCACGGAAGAAATACCTTGCTTCAGATTTTGCAACTTGTCATACAATGAACGCCTATAGTTGCGAGGAATAAAACGATGCTGCATCTCTTCCTTCATCTCTCTCCAAGAGCGAATAGGCAAGTCATTAGCTTCACGCCTCGCATTAACAAGTCCATGCCACCAAAGCAAAGCATACCCATCAAATTCAGAAGATGCAAGCTTGATCTTTCTATCTTCAGGGTAATCATGCAAACGCCACAATTGCTCCATCTTCAACTCCCAATTAATATATTCTTCCACATCAATAGAGCCCTCAAATTTGGGAATGCTGAATTTTGGCTTACCCAAACCATCATCATCACGATTGGCTGCATGATCAACATTGTGTAACACACGACGTGCACGACCAAGTGGTGCAAATCCACGGCCAGGAGGTGCAGCACCTCGGCCTGCTCCACGCCCAACACGGCGCGCATTAGCTTGCGCATCAACCTCCTCGTAAGCATCATCATCGTCATAACCGAACTGGTCCTCATGCTCACCATGCTCACTAGCAACATCTGATGGCTGTCCATGACGCTGTGTTATCACCTGCATACTTCGGTTCATAGCATCCATAGATTGCTGAAGGGTCGTCAGAGATTGCTGAAGGGTAACAACCTTTGCATCCGTGGAAGCCAAATCAGACTGCAACTTTTCAGATTGTGCTCCAAATTGACCTGTGAGATGATCACGAAGAGCCACATATTCCCGCCAATTAACCGAAGCATTATCCTCCTTCTTTTGCTGCACCACACTAGCAGTCTCATCTCCTGAAGACATGATTAGTGCACACAAGAATGTATATAGGTGGAAACTCTCAACTCACTCAAAAACCGAAAGAAATTGTGGATCTTACCGTTCCAAAGTGAATTAGCAAAGCTTACCAACTTGTAGCAGTAGCACGGGCACGGATGTGATGTAGCGAATATTAAGGGTCTCAAAGAGTCACACGACAAAACCAGGGTATTTAGTGGGGCTTGGTATGGATACCTAACAACACCAAATACAAATCCTATTTGCTGCTCGTGTGATACTTGGAAACACTGGAAACACACGCGTGGAGACAAACGTGGCAAGCAACTATATGGATGAAAGTGTTGCAATGCACTCGAAAGACACTAGCAAATAGCTCAATGAGAACAGGCACAAGATTGCTCAAAATACTAATGCAAACAGCAATGTAAACAGCTCCAAACTTGTTGTAACTCGCAACCAATTTCAGACCAATTTTCAGGCCTCTTTTTTTTTTTGTATACTCTCGTATTTTTATACTTTCTCACGTACTGCTACAGTAACAGTAAAATTGACTTGTTCACTGTAGCACTTCGCTTTCGGCCACAATATGTCGCACCGCGGAGCAAAAATTTTCAGAAAAACAAAGCCGTGCAAATAACCTATTGAGCAGCCTGTGAGCACAAAAATTAACTAGTCTTATGGGTAAGCTCCTAAATATATATGTTATAGATAGGCTGTAGCTAAGTCTCACAAAGATACGGATTGGAAATCCTAAGAAAGTTGCGACAGAAACTAGTTCTACTTGTACTCGGACTCGCGGCAGATAACCCGCTCTTTTTGTGCCGCGGCAGGGCAGGGACTCCGAATTCGAGTAGAGCACGGGATCGCGCGGCAGCGTTTTGAGCAAATTTGTGCCGGGCACGGCAGGGACTTGGAGTCCGATTAGAACTAGGAGACCAACTCGGTAACTAATTTTTTTTTTTGTGGGATTTTCGTGTTTAGACTCGGAACAGAATTGAAGAACAAACCGACTAGGAAATTGAAAACCGAAACCAACTCGACACAAAAAGGAAAAAAAAAAACAGGGACGCAAAGAACAGATCAACACGAACAGCAACTAGAAGATGCAATCGGTGCTATCTAGTCTATGGCGATTTCTAAACCCTAATATTTTTGTGTGGCTTTTTCTGTATAGGACGAAAATAAATCTAAACTACGGGGATGGATTTGTGGATGCTCACCGAGTAAACGCTGGAAATCTGATACCAAGATGATAAGGGGTGGCCCGATCTTCTCAGTGAGTCGATGGTGGATTTGGTGGATGATGTAGATAACTCGCGGATGCTCTCGAACTCTCCGGCTGTTCCCCCGTTGCCAATGCAACAGCTCTTCAACCCAATGGATATTCGCAACACCACACGCTGGTGCAACGTAGCCGCCGACCACGAAGCGGTTTTGCAATCTGCTAATTCCCAATGGAACAACAGATCACACTCAAACTTTGGTAGCAAACTCTCCAGATCGCAACAAAGTGGAGAGGGGAATTCCTGATCGCAGCAAAGAGGAACTCGATTTCAGATGAATGCTTAAAGCAAGTTCAATCTAGGGTTTTGTTTAAACGTGGTCTAAGGCTAAAAGCCACGACTTACAAGCCTATATAAAGGCTGCTGGACGTCCAACTTTGGGTTGGAGTCGAAAACAACCATATCTCTAACTTCCCTAACTTAAAGGACTCTATTTGGAAACTGGCAGGAAACAGCCGTCGATTTGTTTTGGTCACCGAGACTTGTCCGAGTCGAACCGGGGCTTGGGGTCGGATCCGTTGGAAAGGATTTGTAATTTCCTTTCCAACCTGTGCTTCGTTGCTTTATTTGGACTTCATATGAATAATCCTTGGCTGTTTCAAATTCGGGACTTCTGTCAGTCCGAATCGAATATCGCTTCCTCGATGGCTCCTTCTTCGTCTTCCCCCCTTGCGCATGCCTCCCGCTCCTCCCTCGCGCCATTGGGGACGTCGTGCTCCAGTCCTTGCTGCTCCTCTAGCCCTCCGTCAACGTTCGTGTTATCAACAACCCTGATCATACACAAGTGCATAGACTTAGGTAGTATAAAATTCTCATTATCACAAACATTGTATTTAATTAAGAGTGAGTTCACCTGTTGTCCAAGTAACTTGGCACGAGCTCTTGTCATCGGTCCAATCCTCACTTCATCAGGCTTGTCTTGAACAGCAACATCATCAATGGAAGAAAATGGTAAAGGACTAGGGATGTCCTCATCAGTTCTCGTGCTTGGGTACCAAGATGACGGGCACGGCACACGGGCTCAAGCTCTCGCGGATGTGTCCCATGGCAAGAAGTTCTTGTATTTGCCGCTCGATCTCCCTTGTTTCTTCGGGGTTGGTGTGGTAAGGAGCGCGGTTTGGTAGCGGTGCGCCGGGAACAAGGTCGATGCGGTGCTCGATTCCGCGTAGAGGAGGTAGTCCCGGGGCACATCTTGAGGGAAAACATCTTCAAAGTCCTTCAAAAGAGACAACAAAGAAGGAGGAAGGTTTGTGAAAGTGTTAGTCATAGAAACTTCACCCTTGCATATGAGCACATAGTGTAGGGTGGATGGGTTTTCTCTCAACTCCCTCATCTCTCTCTTTGTGGCAAATAGTGTAAGTTTGGTGGGAACTCTCTTTGAAGTGTCACACTCATTTGGCTTGTGGCTCTCACTCACTTTTGGGTGGATCTCTCGCTCACCACTCATCTCACTAGACGAACGATCTTGTTGTGCCCTTGCAATGGTCTTGGCGTTGTCGGCGATGACTTGACTTGGTGTCATGGGGCGAAGGACGAAGGTCTTGTCGTTGTTCTTGAAGCTATAGTAGTTTGTCCTCCATCATGCATAGCACCCTTGTCAAATTGCCATGGACGCCCAAGGAGTAAGTGACAAACGTTCATAGGCACAACATCACAATCAACCGTATCTTCATAGGCTCCAATCTTGAAGGACACTTGCACCATGTGTTGAATCTTGACGGCTCCGGTATCACTCAACCATTGCACATGGTAAGGATGTGGGTGCTTCTTGAACTTCAAGTTGAGCTTGTCACAAAGTTCTTTGCTCGCTAGGTTGTGGCAACTTCCACCATCTATGATGACCTTGACGGACTTGCCATTGACTCCCGCTCTAGTGTGAAACAAGTTGCATCTTTGGTCTTCTTCTACTTGAACATTGGTGGTTAGAGCTCTTGCCACAACCAAGGAAGGGTCTTTGTTGTCGCCATCACAATAGATCTCACTTTCTTCTTCTTGAGCACTTTGCATTGTGGCGACCTTGTTCAAAGCATTGTACTCATCTTCACTCATAGATTCATACTCTCCCATGTCATTGATGATCATGACCTTCTTGTTGGTGCACTCAAAAGATTTGTGCCCTTGTCCGCCACACTTGTAGCATTGCAATAGTCTTGTGCCGGACGAAGATCCTTGAGGCGCCTTGCTAGTGGAGGTACTTTCTTGAAAGGTTGAGGCGCTTGAGGTGTCGAGTAGAGACTCTTGGAGGACCTCGAGTGTTCGCTTGAGGAAGAGCTTGTGAAGGTGTAGGAGTTGACGAAGAAGGCTTGTTGGCGTAGAATGCCTTTGTCTTGAGGTATTTGAGCTCTTCAAGCACGTGGCGCTCGGCCTTGGAAGCTTGATGTACTAGCTCTACCAAAGAGGCATATGGTTGGAACTCCACGATCTTCTTGATGGGATAGTTGAGGCCATTCATGAAACGAGCCATGGATTGCTCTTCGTACTCGTTGACATTGGCTCTCATCATGGAGATTTCCATTTTTGTAGTACTCATCAACCGACTTCAAACCTTGCTTCAACTCTTGCAACTTCTTGTATAAGTCTCTAGTGTAATGGCTTGGCACGAAGCGCTTGTACATGGTTTCTTTCATTTCAACCCAAGTGTCAATTGGTTGTTGGTGGTTAGCGACGCGAGCATCTTGTAGTTGTTCCCACCACAAGAGAGCATACTCTTCAAACTCCATCGAGGCTAAGGCAACCTTCTTTTTGTCGGAGAAGCGTTGCACACGGAAGATCTTGTCAACCTTGAGTACCCATGAGAAGTAAGCTTCCGGATCACTTGTGCCGTAGAACTTGGGTATGTCAAAGCGGACGTTGGTCAAGTCATCATAGTCGTCACGTTGGCCACCACGTGGGAATGCACGTCCACGTCTCCTTCGGTTGAGTCCATCACCATTGTGTTGGCTTGACTCGTTATCACTTGACTCGGACGTTGGTGTTGGTGACGATCATGAGGAAGCTCTTGACGAGGCGCATGTTGAGGAGGTAGCTCTTGTTGAGGAACGGGTTGCTCGACATTGTTCGCATTGTCATGGTATTGATGACGTGGCCTTGGAGGATGACGAGGGTGACGTCCTTGTTCACCAAAGTCATTCGCACCCGGAACGCCATTGTCATTAGCCAATGGTCATGACGATCACGTCGTGGCGGTGGTGGTGATGGTATGCGTGCGCGACGATCATCATTTTGGTGAGGTTGTTCTTGATGCGCATTGGCATTGTTCGCGTGAAGATCATGTGGTTGTTCAACGATAGGAGGAGGTCGTTCATGGGCGTCGCTCCTTGAATCATGTTGACGTTCTTGTCGAGGTTCATGACGTCCATGATGTGCTTGTGTCGACCTTGAGGTGCTTCTTGTACGGCTTGAGCGTGAAGGAGCTCGTTGTCGCGCAAGGTTGTTGATAGCTTCGGTCATCCGCTCCATGTTCGCATTGATTGGTTGAAGTTGGCATCATGAGTTTGGAGACGGCGCTCGTAGCGGCCTAAGCCATCACGAACAAGGTGTCGAAGACCGACGAACTCGGATTGTGTGACATAGCCATGATCACCGCGAACTCCACCATGGATTTCCTCATCCGAGCTTGAGCTTCCGTTTGTACTTCCCCTAAACATTTTCAAGAACAAGTGAGATATGTGGTAAGGAAAAACCAAGACAAACTATATCCCAAGTATAATGTGGCTTGAGAGGAGAGTATCCGGTTCTAACACCCAACACACACACTTATGAGGATAGGAAGGTATGAAGTGGCAAACGAAACAAGCAAACCCGCCGACAAGTATATTGTCAAAGGTAGAGAAAATCCACAATGATCAAGTTACCAAAGAAACTCCAACCACAAATGATGAAGAAACACACACAAAAGCGAATAATGGGGTTGGGCAACCAAGAGGGCGAGCACTCGAAGATAGACAACCTAACGAAGACTACGTGCTCAAATGTCACCCAACACAAGAAGGACGCTAGCTCAATTGCTTTTTGTGGGCAACGGATTTGCACAAGAGTTAACACTCACACTCACTTTGGCGGTTTTCGCTTTGTCGCAACCTACAAGAGATGAAACTTGGCACCACTTGATTCTTTTCTTTTCTCTCTTTTTTTTTGATTTTTGCTTTTTGACGATGATTCCTTCTCTTTTGCTAGTGCCAAGCTCTCTAACGATACACACTCGCCAATACTTTGAAGACAAACACTCAACACGTGCAATGCCTCGCAATATCACCGAGCTAGTCCAATAGGTTAAGTTGCGCGAAAGGAAGAAGGGCTCACAACGGAAATGATGGTGGGGGAAAGTCGAGTCCTTGGTGGCGTCGTCGCTTGGCGTTGATGATGCGTAGTTGCGGAAGCTTGTAGATGTCGTAGCACACCAAGAAAGGACTCAAACCAAAGAGGAAATGCCAAAACGAACCGAGGAGAAGAAAAATTTCGGCAAAAATTGCCCTGGCGGTAGTACCGCTGTCTGCCCGGTAGTACCGCTCTAGCGGTAGTACCGCTGTTCTGGAGCGGTAGTACCGTTGCGCACGATCTGCGCGAACTTGACTCGATTTTGGGCGGAAATTGGGCTCGAAAATCCTCGAATTCGTGGGAAAATTGGCAAAATTAAGGCTAGGGAACGCAAACAAAGGTGGAGGGGGTCCTAAAGCAACAGATCCATGGAAAAAACTACCAAAAACGCAACGAATCGACAGATCGGCTCGAATCAAGGCAAGGCTATTTTTGGTGGAAATTTTCGAATTTCTCAAAAACGAAGAAAAATTTGGTGGATTTTGGTGGAAACACAAACAAATCCGTGTCAACCTAGAGCTCTGATACCATATGATGCGGGTAGGTCCCGATTTTCACGGATTTGTGCGGAGGGAATGATGAACACGAAGAACACGTGAAGAACGATGAACACAAAGAGGGGAAATCAAACACAAAGATAAATAGCAAGTAGCAACCCGGCAAGAATCGACTGGTAACAAATCCCCGAGGGCAGCCCCCAATCCTCCTCTCCCAAGCACACCTTACTCTTAGGATTGTTTGTCCAATTGGTCAATCCAACCAACCCAATCTACACTCTAAGAGGGAAGATTAGCAAGTAATCGCAACTACAAGTGGAGCCTTGGTATCCACGCAGGGATCTTCTCCTCAAGAGGAGGCCTTGGTTCATCTCCACATGTGGAGGTCTTGATTCATCTCCAAAAGGAGGAAGGAGACACTTTGAGCAGAAGGAGTCTAGCTCTACTTTAGTTCTCAAATCATAGTCTAACCCTAACCCTAGGCAGGGAAGTCCTATTTATAGTCTAGTGGACGAATGGGTAGGTGGGGGGGGGAGGTTACATGGGCCTTCAGCCCGAATCCCTGGTGTCACAGCGGTAGTACCGCTGGAGGTGGCGGTAGTACCGCTCCTGTCAGAGGCGGTAGTACCGCTGGCCTATGGCGGTAGTACCGCTGGAGCTTGCAATTTAATTCCTCTCAGCACTGGCGGTAGTGCGTGGTCGATACCGGGCAAGTACCGTTGGAGACAGTAGCTTTTGGAGACGCGCCGGTAGCGTGGGCGGTACCTCCAGCGGTACTACCGGTCCTGGAGCTGGCGGTAGTTCCGCTGGTGGCGGCGGTAGTACCGCCGCCTGGAGCTTCTCTCGCTTCAGCTGTGTCGTCAGGTGCCTGGCGGTAGTACCGGCCTTCTTGGCGGTAGTACCGCTGTTCTGCTTCTTCATCTTTCTCTTGACTCGTCTCTTGGCCATCTTCGACACTTCCTTGGAGATCTTCATGGTAGTTGTTCCTGAGTATGCATAACGTATCCGAATGAAGTAGCAACCCATTCAAAGGAGTGTCGAGATCACACATGGATAGGAGCGAGTTCACCTTATCATGAAGTGCCTTGACTCTTGCTCTTGTCATTGGGCCACTTGTTGTAGGAAACGTAGGTCGGGCTACATCAACGAAGGTCTTGTCGTTGTTCTTGAAGCTATAGTAATTTGTCCTTCCATCATGCATAGCAACAACAACAACAACAACAACAACAACAACAACAAAGCCTTTTTTCCCAAACATGTTGGGGTAGGCTAGAGTTGAAACCCATAAGATTTCGAAACTAGGTCATGGTTCTGGCACATGGATAGCTAACTTCCACGCAGCCCTATCCATGGCTAGTTCTTTGGTGATATTCCAATCCTTCAGATCTCTCTTAACAGACTCCTCCCATGTCAAGTTTGGCCTACCATGACCACTCTTAACATTCTCATCCCGCTTTATCCGTCCGGTATGCAATGGCGCTTCCGGAGGCCTACGTTCTATATGACCAAACCATCTTAGACGGTGTTGGACAACCTTCTCTTCAATTGGTGCTACCCCAACTCTCTCACGTATATCATCATTCCTAACCCGGTCCTTTCTTGTGTGGCCACATATCCATCTCAACATGCGCATCTCCGCTACACCTAACTGTTGGATATGTCGTCTCTTGGTCGGCCAACATTCTGCACCATACAACATCGCAGGTCGAATCGCCGTCCTATAGAACTTGCCTTTTAGCTTTTGTGGCACTTTCCTATCACAGAGGACGCCAGAAGCTTGGCGCCACTTCATCCAACCAGCTTTGATTCGATGACTCACATCTTCATCGATATCACCATCCTTCTGGAGCATAGACCCCAAATATCGGAAGGTGTCTTTCTCAGGTACCACCTGTCCATCAAGCCTAACCTCTTCCTCCTCGTGCCTAGTAGTACTGAAACTGCACCTCATGTACTCAGTTTTGGTTCTACTAAGCCTAAAACCTTTCGATTCTAGAGTCCGCCTCCACAGCTCTAACTTTCTATTAACCCCCGCCCGACTATCATCAATTAGCACCACATCATCCGCAAAGAGCATACACCATGGGGTATCTCCTTGTATATCCCTGTGACCTCATCCATCACCAAAGTAAAGAGATAAGGGCTCAAAGCTGACCCCTGGTGCAGTCATATTTTAATTGGAAAGTCATCGGTGTCGCCATCACTTGTTCGAACACTTGTCACAACATTATCATACATATCCTTAATGAGGGTAATGTACTTTGTTGGGACTTTGTGTTTCTCCAAGGCCCACCACATGACATTCCGTGGTATCTTATCATACGCCTTCTCCAAGTCAATGAACACCATATGAAGATCCTTCTTCTTCTCCCTGTATCTCTCCATAAGTTGTCGTACCAAGAAGATGGCTTCCATGGTAGACCTCCCAGGCACGAAACCAAATTGATTTTTGGTCACGCTTGTCAATCTTCTTAAACGGTGCTCAATGACTCTCTCCCATAGCTTCATTGTATGGCTCATCAACTTGATTCCACGGTAATTAGTGCAACTTTGAACATCCCCCTTGTTCTTGAAGATTGGCACTAATGTACTCCGCCTCCATTCTTCGGGCATCTTGTTTGACCAAAAAATGAGGTTGAAAAGTTTAGTTAGCCATACTATCGCTATGTCTCCAAGGCCTCTCCACACCTCGATGGGGATACCATCAGGGCCCATTGCCTTGCCTCCTTTCATCCTCTTCAAAGTCTCCCTAACCTCAGCCTCCTGGATACGCCGCACAAAGCGTCGGCTGGTATCATCGGAGGAATCGTCTATCTCAATGGTAGAGCTCTCATTCTCTCCATTGAACAGGTCGTCGAAGTACTCTCGCCATCTACGCTGGATATCTTCGTCCTTCACGAGGAGTTGATCCGCTCCGTCCTTTATGCATTTGACTTGGTTGACATCCCTCGTCTTCTTTTCTCTCGTCTTCGCCATCTTATAGATGTCTCTTTCGCCTTCCTTCGTGTTTAGACGCTGGTAGAGGTCCTCATACGCCCGACCCCTTGCCTCGCTCACCGCTCGCTTTGCGGCCTTCTTTGCCCCCTTGTATATCTCCATGTTGGTTGCGCTCCTGTCCAGGTGTAGGCGTCTGAAACAATCCTTCTTCTCCTTAATAGCCTTCTGGACCTCAACGTTCCACCACCAGGTATCCTTAGCATCCCTTCTACTTCCCCTGGTCACCCCAAACTCCTCTGATGCAATCTTCCGAATGCAAGTCGCCATCCTCATCCACATACTATTTGCATCGCCTCCTTCCTCCCAAGGGCCCTCCTTAAAAACCCTCTCCTTAAAAGCTTGAGCTGCCTCTCCCTTTAACTTCCACCACTTTGTCTAGCAACTTTTGGGCGCTTATCCCGCTGGACACGAATCCAAAAACGGAAGTCAGCCACCACCAGCTTATGTTGATGGACAACACTCTCTCCAGGTATCGCCTTACAATCAAGGCAAGCGCGTCTATCTTCTCTTCGAGAGAGGACAAAATCGATCTGGCTAGAGTGTTGGCCACTACTGAAAGTCACTAGGTGGGATTCTCTCTTTCTAAAGAGGGTGTTAGCTACGACCATGTCGTAGGCTAGGGCGAAGCTTAAGACATCCTCCCCTTCTTGGTTCCTGATGCCATAGCCAAAGCCCCCATGCACCCCTTCAAAACCTGTGTTAGATGTACCCACATGGCCATTGAGGTCTCCTCCTATGAAGAGCTTCTCACCAGTAGGTACTCTCCTAACCAAGTCCTCGAGACCTTCCCAGAACTCTCTCTTGGTGCTCTCGTTGTGGCCTACTTGCGGGGCATACGCGCTGATAACATTGAGAACCAAGTCCCCAACAACCAGCTTGACTAGGATAATCCGGTCTCCTTGCCTCTTGACGTCCACTACTCCATCCTTGAGGCTCTTGTTGATCAAGATGCCTACCCCATTTTTGTTTGAGGTTGTCCCCGTGTACCACAGCTTAAAGCCGGTATCCTCCACCTCCTTCGCCTTTAGTCCCTTCCATTTGGTATCTTGGACACATAGGACATCAACACGCCTCCTTATCGCCGTATCAACTAACTCCCGTAACTTGCCCGTCAGGGACCCTACGTTCCAGCTACCTAAGCGGATCCTCCTAGGCTCGGCTAACTTCCTTACCCTCCGCACTCGTCGAGTCAAATGCGAAGACCCTTGCTCATTTTTCACTACACCCGGGCGTCGATGCAGCGCGCCACTAAGGATGCGACGCCCCGATCCTTGCTCACTTATCACCGTATCCAGATCAAGATACGGCGCGCCACCAAGGGGGTGGCGGCCCGGCCCTTGCCCATTTGACACCACACCCGGGTTCCGATATGGCGCGTCGCTAAGAGGGTTACGCCCCAACGAAGTTCTTTTGGGTTTCATCTCCATAAGATTGGCTGGGTTTTTCCGTTGGCTTGCCAAGCCTATCACAACCCTCCTCCTTTATCTGGGCTTGGGACCGGCTATGTTGAGACAACATAGGCGGAGTTCATCATGCATAGCACCCTTATCAAATTGCCAAGGACGTCCAAGAAGTAAGTGACAAACGGTCATAGGCACAACATCACAATCAACCGTATCTTCATAGGCTCCGATCTTGAAGGACACTTGCACCATGTGTTGAATCTTGACGGCTCCGGTATCACTCAACCTTTGCACATGGTAAGGATGTGGGTGCTTCTTGAACTTCAAGTTGAGCTTGTCACAAAGTTCTTTGCTCGCTAAGTTGTGGCAACTTCCACCATCTATGATGACCTTGATGTACTTTCCATTGATTCTCTCTCTTGTTTGGAACAAGTTACATCTTTGGTCTTCTTCCACTTGCACATTGGTGGTTAAGGCTCTTGCCACAACCAAGGAGGGATTGTTGTCGCCATCACAATATATCTCACTTTCTTCTTCTTGAGCACTTTGCATTGTGGCGACGTTGTTCAAAGCATTGTACTCATCTTCACTCATAGATTCGTACTCTCCCATGTCATTGATGATCATGACCTTCTTGTTGGTGCACTCAAAAGATTTGTGCCCTTGTCCTCCGCACTTGTAACATTGCAAAAGTCTTGTGCCGGACGAAGATCCTTGAGGCGCCTTGGTATTGGGAGGTACTTTCTTGAAAGGTTGAGGCGCTTGAGGTGTCGATGTAGAGACTCTTGGAGGACCTCGTGTGTTTGCTTGAGGAAGGGTTTGTGAAGGTATAGGCGTTGATGAAGAAGGCTTGTTGGTGAAGAATGCCTTTGTCTTGATGTATTTGAGCTCTTCAAGCACGTGGCGCTCGGCCTTTGAAGCTTGATGTACTAGCTCAACCAAGTTGGCATATGGATGGAACTCCACAATCTTCTTGATTGGATAGTTGATGCCATTCATGAAGCGAGCCATGGATTGCTCTTCATACTCATTGACATTGGCTCTCATCATGGAGATTTCCATCTCCTTATAGTACTCATCAACCGACTTCAACCCTTGCGTCAACTCTTGCAACTTCTTGTACAAATCTCGAGTGTAATGGCTTGGCACGAAGCGCTTGTACATTGTTTCTTTCATTTCAACCCAAGTGTCGATTGGTTGTTGGTGGTTAGCGACGCGTGCATCTTGAGTTGTTCCCACCACAAGAGGGCATACTCTTCAAACTTCATCGAGGCTAAGGCAACCTTCTTGTTGTCGGAGAAGCGTTGCACACGGAAGATCTTGTCAACCTTGAGTACCCATGAGAAGTAGGCTTCCGGGTCACTTGTGCCGTAGAACTTGGGTATGTCAAAGCGGACGTTGTTCAATTCATCATAGTTGTCACCATGGGCACCACGTGGGAATGCACGTCCACGTCTCCTTCGATTGAGTCCATCACCATTGTGTTGGCTTGACTCGTCATCACTTGACTCGGAGCGATGGAGTTGTTGAGGATCATGTGGAAGTTCTTGACGAGGACGAGGATCATGTTGGGGATGTTGCTCTTGTTGATGAACGGGTTGCTCGTTATTGTTCGCATTGTCATGATTTTGATGGCGTGGTCTTGGAGGATGACGTCCTTGCTCATGAAAATCATTTGCACCCGGGACGCCATTGTCATTAGCCAATGGGTCATGACGATCACGTTGTTGCAGTGGTGGTGATGGTATGCGCTCGCGATGTTCAACATTTTGGCGAGGTTGTTCTTGATGCGCATTGGCATTGTTCGCGTGAAGATCATGCGGTTGTTCAACGTTAGAGGAGGTCATTCATGGGCGTCGCGCCTTGGGTCATGTTGACATTCTTGTCGAGGTTCATGGCGTCCATGACGTGCTTGTGTCGACCTTGAGGTGCTTCTTGTACGGCTTGAGCGTGAAGAAGCTCGTTGTCGCACAAGGTTGTTGATAACTTCGGTCATCCGCTCCATATTTGCTTCTTGAGCATGCATGCGTTCGTTGAAGTTGTTCTCTTGAGCTTGAAGACGGCGCTCATAGCGTCCTAAGCCATCACGAAGGAGGAGTCGAAGACCAACAAACTCCGTTTGTGTGACATAGCCATGATCACCGCGAACTCCACCATGGATTTCATCGTCCGAGCTTGAGCTTCCGTTTGTACGTCCCCTAAACATTTTCTCAAGAACAAGTGAGATATGTGGTAAGGAAAAACCAAGACAAACTATATCCCAAGTATAATGTGGCTTGAGATGAGAAAATCCGGTTCTAACACCCAACACACATACTTATGAGGATAGGAAGGTATGAAGTGGCAAACGAAACAAGCAAATCCGGCGAAAAGTAAGTTGTTCAAGGTAGAGAAAATCCACAATGATCAAATTACCAAAGAAACTCCAACCACAAATGATGGAGAAACACACACAAAAGCGAATGATGAGGTTGGGCGACCAAAGGGCGAGCACCCGAAGATAGACAACCTAACGAAGACTACGTGCTCAAATGTCACCCAACACAAGAGGGACACTAGCTCAATTGCCGTTTGATGGGCAACGGATTTGCACAAGTGTTACACACTCACTCACTTTGGCGATACAAGCTTTGTCGTAACCTACAAGAGATGATACTTGGCACTACTCATGTTCTTTTCTTTTCTCGTCTCTTTTTTTTTTGCTTTTTGACGATGATTCCTTCTCTTTTGCTAGTGCCAAGATCTCTAACGATACACACTCACCAATACTTCAAGACAATCACTCGAACAAGTGCAATGCCCCGCAATATCAAAGAGCTAGTCCGATAGGTCAAGGAACACGAAAGGAAGAAGGGCTCACAACGGATTATGATGGTGGGGAAATGTCGAGTCCTTGGTGGCGTCGTCGCTTGGCGTTGATGATACGTTGCTGCGGAAGCTTGTCGATGTAGTAGACGTAGGGCGCACCAACAAAGGACTCAAACCAAAGAGGAAATGCCAAAACGAACCGAGGAAAAAGAAAAACTGCTCTGAAAATCCTCCCCGACGGTAGTACCGCTCGTTCTGCCCCAGTAGTATCGGTCGTGCGCGCAGCTCCGGTAGTACCGGAGGTCCAGCCGGTAGTACCGGTGGACCCGAAATCTGGAGTTTTTCTTCGCGATTTGGGCGGAAATTGAGCTCGAAAAATCCTCAAATTCGTGGGAAATTGGCAAAATTAAGGCTAGGGAACGCAAACAAAGGTGGATGGGGTCCTAAAGCAACAGATCCATGGACAAAAACTACAAAAAACGCAACGAATCGACAGATCGGCTCGAATCAAGGAAAGGCTATTTTTGGTGGAAATTTTCGAATTTCTCAAAAACAAAGAAAAATTTGGTGGATTTTGGTGGAAACACAAATCAAATCCGTGTCAACCTAGAGCTCTGATACCATATGATGTAGGTTGGTCCCGATTTTCACGGATTTGTGCGGAGGGAAGGATGAACACGAAGAACAAGTGAAGAACACAAGAACACAAAGATGGAAAAACTCTCAAATCAAAGATAACTAGCAAGTAGCAACTAAGCAAGATTCAATTGGTAACAAATCCCCTAGGGCAGCCCCCAATTCTCCTCTCCTAAGCACACCTTATTCTTAGGATTGTTTGTCCAATTGGTCAATCCAACCAACCCAATAGAATCACCCAAGGATGAAAGATTGGCAAGTAATCGCAACTATAAGAGGAAGCCTTAGTATCCACGCAGGGATCTTCTCCTCAAGTTGAGGCCTTGGTTCGTCTCCACAAGGGGAGGCCTTGATTCATCTCCATAGGAGGAAAGAGACACTTTGAGAAGAAGGAGTAAGGCTGTACTCTAATCCCAAATCATTGTCTAACCCTAGATCTAGCCAAAGGGTGTCTATTTATAGTCTAGGTAAAAGGGAACGAAATACATGGGTCAAAACCCAGATCTGCACACAGGCACGCGCAGGGCCGGTAGTACCGGACATAAGTGGCCGGTAGTACCAGACGTGCGGACGTCCGGTAGTACCAGAATTTCTTCCGGTAGTACCGCTTAGGGGGGCATCGGATCCAGTAGCGTCTGGCGTCTCGGCGGTAGTACCGGCCGGGATGGCCCGGTAGTACCGGCCGGCACTTCTTCAGGATTTCTGTGGCACCCCGCTCTGGCACATATTTCCAGAGAGGCGGTCGCCCCGTGCGCCAGCCCAGGATATCTGGCCGCACGTTACGACAATGCAGCATAGCGGTAATCATTACACAATCAGGCACAAAGTGCTACAAAAGGGTTTACAAGGCCATCAAGGCATTACAAAATATCTTGCCAAGCATGGTTCAGGACAGAGTTTAACTGGCAGCGGAAGACGACTAAGGCAACGGCTTGGAGCGGCTCCACTCCACAGGTATCTGGCTGGGCTACTGATCCTAGCACGCTCTTGCTCCACGTCCTCGCTAATGTAGAAGATGAGTCCTCGCCAACATCTGGCCACAACCACAAGGCCCGTGAGTACATTTGTATGCACTCAGCAAGAATCGCCACTCACTACAAACAATCCAGCAATCATGCAACAAGATATACGTTGGAAATAAACTCCTACGACATGTCAAGTGTACTCTAGATACATTACATAAAAGTAGCATGGTATTGACAACCAAACATGTCATGAGCAAGCAACGGGGGTATCACCAGTACAGAATCCAAGCCAGGTGGGTTGGATCGTGCACCGGCAATCATACAAAGGGCTTACCTGTGACGAGTAAACGGGTGTACCATTTGGTACCAAGTAACATAACAATATTTATCATCCCTGCTAGGCCCACTGGCCTTACCTCTTTTCTCAACTCTCCTCGGCCTTCTGGCCTTATTTTTCCACGTTGGGCTTTCACGGTTGATGTTGGCTCAGGCCTAACTCTAGGCTCCCAACGATCACACCGTCACCCCGAAACACGGTAACTATCCACAGCTCAAGTAACATTCCCTGCATCATCTTATTGTTCATTTAGTGAAATCAGGTTGTTCATCTTTCTTTCAAACATAACTTATGTTTAACCTCCTGACACGACAAGACACACAGTGTGACCGACTCTGAACTGTTGTTTCATAACCTTGGAACGAGGCTAGACATCTAGATTTGACACTCTCGAGAGGTTGCAATTACCACCCACCTAAGTGCACCACACTGAGCCGGTACTTTAGGACATCATCCCTAAGGCGAACTCAGCAAGATACACTCACCTGACCATTCACGCTACCAAGACACTCCCTGTATAGCCACCGACATAACTCTACGTCTTACGCAGAAGTGAATCCGGCACGTTTCCAACTCTGGACAACGCCTAGCTCCGGAACCTTCGCAAGACTAGCCCCGACCAACTCTGGTAACCGACTAGACTTGCCAAGAGTGAATTCACCTGCTGATTTAATAGTGGAGAATGTGTAGTAAAGCTAGGGATGTCCTCATCAGGGGTGCTCGTGGGTGAGATGACGTAAGGGGGTCCGTATACTCCGAGATGGCTAGGAGGTGTCCACGGGGGTCCGTATGGCTTGGATTGTCGCATGTGCTTTAGGATGACCTAAAAGTGCTACTGATACTCCTAGATGGCTGGGAGGGGTGCACGTGGGTCATCTGACATAAGGAGGGTCCGTATACTCCTAGATGGCTAGGAAGGGTCCACGGGGGTCCAGATGGCTAGGATTTTCGCACGTGGTTTAGGATGACCTAAAAGTGCTACTGATACTCCTAGATGGCTGGGAGGGGTGCACGTGGGTCAGATGACGTAAGTAGGGTCCGTATACTCCTAGATGGCTAGGAGGGGTCCACGGGGGTCCAGATGGCTAGGAGGGGTCCACGGGGGTCCAGATGACTAGGAGGGGTGCACGTGGGTGAGATGACGTAAGGGGGGTCCGTATACTCCGAGACGGCTAGGAAGGGTCCACGGGGGTCCGTATGGCTTGGATTGTCGCATGTGCTTTAGGATGACCTAAAAGTGCTACAATACTCCTAGATGGCTGGGAGGGGTGCACGTAGGTCAGATGACGTAAGGAGGGTCCGTATACTCTTAGAAGGCTAGGAAGGGTCCACGAGGGTCCATATGGCTAGGATTGTCACACGTGCTTTAGGATGACCTAAAAGTGCTACTGATACTCCTAGATGGCTGGAAGGGGTGCACGTGGGTCAGATGACGTAAGGAGGGTCCGTATACTCCTAGATGGCTTGGAGGGGTCCACGGGTGTCCAGATGGCCAGGATTGTCGCACGTGCTTTAGGATGCCCTAAAAGTGCTATTGATACTCCTAGATGGCTGGGAGGGGTGCTCGTGGGTGAGATGACGTAAGGGGGTCCGTATACTCCGAGATGGCTAGGAGGTGTCCACGGGGGTCCGTATGGCTTGGATTGTCGCATGTGCTTTAGGATGACCTAAAAGTGCTACTGATACTCCTAGATGACTGGGAGGGGTGCACGTGGGTCAGATGACGTAAGGAGGGTCCGTATACCCTTAGAAGGCTAGGAAGGGTCCACAGGGTTCCATATGGCTAGGATTGTCGCACGTGCTTTAGGATGACCTAAAAGTGCTATTGATACTCCTAGATGGCTGGGAGGGGTGTAGTACGGGACTACTAGGGTGGTCCGATCTTCACGGATTGACGAACGAGTGGACGAACTCACACAAGAACGCGAAGAACACGAAGAACACGAGGAAGAACGCAGCGGAATACTCGAACACAAACAAGATACAAGAACCGTTTCCCTTGCCGGTCGGTCCAACCGGCCCAATAGAATCCCAAAGGGAGAGATTGGCAAGATACACAAGAAGGGATCTTAGATGGTTGTTTCTCCAACGGCCAACCGAGCCATTCCAATAAAGTCACCCGAAGATGAAAGATTGGCAAGTAGTCTAGCTACAAGTAGAGGTCTTGAATCCACGAAGAGATCTTCTCCACAAGGGGAGGAACCATCCCCACAAGGGGAGGAAGGAGACCTTTGAGAAGAAGGAGTCTAGCTCTACTCTAATCTCAAAACATAGTCTGTCTAGATCTGAGATGGGGAACTCCTATTTATAGTGTTGACCAAAAGGGGTAGGTGGGGGAGGTTACATGGGCCTCCAACCCGTGCTGGACCCGCAGCGGCGGTACTACCACTGAGTCAAGCGGTAGTACCGCTGGTGCGGGCTGGGCGCCCGCTTCCCACCTCGGCGGTACCGCTGCAGCGGTACCGCTTGGTACCGGACAAGCGCTCCGAAGCTGGTTCCAGCGGCAGCAGGGGCGGTAGCGGTGGCGGTAGCTTCTCGGGCGGTAGTACCGCCTATCCCAGCGGTACTACCGCTGCCTGTGTCTTTTCTCCTCTTCCTTCTTCTCTTCCAAGCCACCGTCTTGGCGTCCTCCATTCCTCTTGCACCTTGGTCATCCTCCCGTGTACACGTACCCGTCATGACACACCTAGCAATGCAAGAGGAGTGATGGTCAAGTAGTATACAGTCCAAAGGAGACATATCGTGACTCACATAGTGGAAGGAGTTCACCTTTGAGGTCCATTGTGACTTGTGGAGTGTTGGAGTACTTGACATGGTGATGGTCCTAGGTTGGGCTACATCATCTCCTCCCCCCCTTTGAAAAGAGTCGTCCTCGACTCTTGCTTATCACCATGGCAAGGAGGTAGGCGTGTAGACCTTGTCGTGTGGTTCACCATGTAGTCGATGGAAATGATGTGGCACTTCTTCAATGTCCCTTCGCCTTTCAAGTAGCCTACAAAACTCACAAGAAAGACGAAACAACACTCAAAGAGTAGCCAATTCTTTAAGGTCATTGCATGAGCGCTTATGTAGAAGGAAGTCACCTTAGCAAGATGTCGATGTGCTCTTCTTGCGAGATCTTCCGTCATAGGAATGCGTGGTTGAAGCAACTCATGGATGCTCATCCAAAGGTATGACCTACACATGAAAGATAAAGCAAACCATGTGTGTGCAAGATAGAGGAGCATATCATCAATGACATGTCCATTCATGTTCATTACACCATTAGCACAACACAAATATGTGAAATTTATAGCATATGCAAGGTCAATGTGCAAGCAACTTCTTAAAATCAACTCATGACAAGACATATACAAAATGTCATTATTGTTGCAAACAAACCATTGGAGAGAACAAGTGTTCATCCTATTTGTGGCAACACATAAATCATCCATGTGAAAGATCAAGGAAACATGCTTGTCATAGGAGAGACCAAAAACACCATCATGATTGCAAACAAACCATAAGCAAGAGAAATTGTTCAACTTGTTTGATGCAAAACATGGGAAGGGTATTAGAGCCGGGTTCGATCCACGACTCAAGTGTATGCTATCAAGAGCTCTTTTTGTCAACTCATGCTCAAGAGAGGTTGACATTATCATGCGGTTACCGGCACACACAAGACACCATATGAAGAAGTTATGTGCACGGTATATGAACACATCATCCATCATGAAGTGTCTCTTCATTTGCTTATCACCAAACACATCAAAGTCAATGGAATGTGACAAATGTGGATGGTCACTATGCAAATTGAAGGATGGAACAAGGTCCATAAGAGAGAACGAAAAATCTCCAACAAGTGAGAAAGCTATGGGGGCAATCTCATTATCAAATATTTCAACATTATTGCAAGCAACACATGTGAAAGAGAAATTGTTCAACATATTGCAAGCAACAATGGGAGAATAGCGCAAACATCGATTGCATAGCATGGGTATGGCAACATCATCACAAATAGAAGAATCCACTTGGTCAACCTTGGTTTGAAGCAAGGAATCACAAGTGAATGTGAATGTCTCATATGTGACATCAAAAGAATCATCCAAATCATGCAAGCAATCAACATTCATCATGTCCACTAGTGGGATCATGGTCACATCAACACCCATACCTTTGTAGTCCCGCTCATGTGAAGTAGGTGTTGAAGTGGTAGGGGCTTCCATGTAGCCGACTTGTTCATCATGAAGTAGACATGGGGTGGCATCATCATCATCCTCCATGTACATCTTCTCCATTTGTGGCATCATCAAGTCGAAGAGTGGCGTCTCATCATCCATGGAACCTAGCACACAATGAGAAAACACACTAGAGGTAGAGGTTAAGTTGCTAGAAATCGAAATGGCCTCACAAGACCTATCAACTACCTCTCGCAACTCAAGTGGTGTATCACTCATTCCCTCATAGTGAAAGCACTCAAACTCACATATGGTGGAGGCACTCAACTCACTCTCACTCTCACTCAAGTGGGCTAAGTGGCTCTCATGCTCACATGGGATTGGTACCATCTCATAACACAAGCTTATAGGGATATGCTCGGTGATGAGGATCGACCTAGGCAACTAAGGTTGTTTAGCTACAAGAGAATTTTATGCTTCCATAACAAATATCAGGTGCAACTAGTACAAGAACAATATTTGTAGGCATCACAAGAACAACATGACAAGCGCCCCGTTTATGAACAAGGAGCAACTAGTACGCGGGCTAGATAAATTCACTGCCAAGAACAAATATGCATTCTTTGACTGGAAAGAATTATTGAGCCATGTCAATGATCAGGTGAACACATATACTTTGGTTTCACTATTTTCTATGACAAAAGAGGCAGAGCTACTACTTGAGTTAAATTTATGTAGGCCCCTTGATGATGATCAACGCCAACTAAAAGTCAAGATGAAAAGGAACTCAAGATCCATGTTGCTTGCCATTGATCACAATAAGAAGACCACTTCAAGAATGAAGAAACGAAGATTAGCAAGGTGCCCCAATCAGCAAACGTCGCATGAACATATCCAGATTTCGTCACTTATCTTGCTGGACCATGACACATGAACATGTTCGTGTGTAACATGTTTGGAGGGTCACATTGGACAGGAAATCAAGTCTACTTTCCAGCAAAACAAACCGTGCATCATTTGAAGACCCAAGTCAAAAGATATGTGATTTCCAATGCAAAGCTGTCAAGACATTTATTGCTGCGCGAGGCTCCACACTTCTGCTCCCCAACCACCCAAGTAACCACGAAATTGAGCCTCATTTTCATGCTGGTTTCACACCTAAGCTAGGAGGGATGTTCCTAGTATAAATACCCCTTTCCCCACTTCAACTAGAACTCTTTGGCAATTTGTTTTGAGCATAGGTTAGCTAAGTGCAACCAGAATATTGTTTGAGAGTTCACTTCCTCCTTAGCTCTTGTAAACTTGCCTTGTGAGAGGGTAAACTCACTTTGTGATTTACAACAGCAGCCGTTGAGGCGGCGACCAGTTCGTGCTTCCAACTTCGTGCGTGGTTGTGTGGATTGGAAACTGAGAGTGTGGTTGGGCGAATACTTGTTGCTGGTTGTTGCATTGCAATAGTTAGCTTCGGTTTTGTCAGGTTGCACTACTTCTCCATTACCCGACAATGTTGTTGGCTGGGATCGAGGGTTTCCTTCGTACCCTTCAGGTGGCGTTGATTCTATCATCAAGCAGATCCTTCGTGAAGATCGGCCACCCCCACATCATCTTGGTATCAGAGCCTTGATTGACACGGTAGGATCTTGTATCCCTTGTGTAGTTTTAGTTGTTTTCAATCCTATAGTCCAGAAAAAGCCCCACAAAAATATTTCCCTTTACCTAGAGCCTTTTGCAGCCTTAGATCTGTTGTTTTGGTGAGTTTTATCAGGTTCTTGTCCATTAGATCTTTTGTTTTAGTTGCTGAGTGTTTCCCCATCCATTATGTTCTTTTGTGTTCATTTTCGTCCAGAAATTTCAGATCTGTATCCTCCACCAAATCGTGTTTATCTTTCACATTCGGAGTCCGTTTTTAGTGTTCTTTTACTTTTTGGAAAGATCTCTTCGTGTGCTATCCATCCATCCTGGTTAGATCTGATTACAACCTTGTTCTCGACCCAGAAAAACCAGATCTGTTCGTGGTTGTTTGCTGCCAAAGTTTCAGCTCCTGTTTTAGTTGTTGAGTTCATCCATTGCAAAATAAAATTCGCGAAGTTCCACCAAGTGTGTGTTCAGATCAAAGTCCCCTCTTCAAAGAGAGAAAAAAAAGACAGAAAGAAAGAAAGAAGAGAAAATCTGGGACTGATCTTCACTTATATCTTGAGAAATCCTTGTTTATGTGGTGTGAGCTGAAACACTAGTCAAGTGTGTATCATCCAAAAAAATTCTTGCTGCAGCAAATCTGATTCATTGGTGTGTGTTCTTGTTCTACACTTATATCCTATTCAGCAACTAAGGTATTCGAATCTTGTGTGGATGATTACTTGGTTTAACAAGAACTAGACTGCAGATTAGTGTGTTGTTTTCCACATATATACCCCACCCAAAGCTCCACAAAACAGCCCCTGCATGTGCAACCCTAGACTTGTATTCGCTTAATTATCTCTCTTTGTACCAACCACCGGCACCACAGTTGAGCACGATTCTGTTCTCACTTGGAAGTTGCAAGAGCTTTGGTTGGTAAGAGAGGGTGAGATTGAGTGTTTCAGATTTTTTTTTTCCACATATCCAAACACAATGTAGAAATACTTGTTTGTGCAACTAACTATGGCAGGTCACTGTTGAGCTTCCCTTCTATGGAAGTGATGATCCAGAAGAGTACCTTGAATGGGTACAAAACATGGAGTTAGAGTTGAAGAAATTTTCTGAAACCAAACAAGTGCTTCGAGCAACCCTGGAGTTTGATGAGTATGCTGGCAAGTGGTGGAAGTGTCAGAACAAAAGGCGTGTTGTCAAAACCTGGAACGATCTGAAAGTGATCATGAGGAAAGAGTTTGTACCTCGTTCTTATGAGAATGATCTGCTCGATTACATGAAGAGCATTAGACAAGGTTTCAGATCTGTTAGAGCATATTATGATGAGCTGAAGACTGCAATGCGTCGCGCCAATATTTTGGATGCATCAGCAGCAAGGGCGTATTTCAAGAGAGGGTTGAATCTTGATGTTGCTGCTACTGTTCGTTTGAAATATGATGGTAGTATGCAAGACCTTGTGACATATGCCATAAAAGAAGAAAAGAGGATTCAGAAACAGCGTGCACCTAAGTTCAGATTGGATATGCAGAACCGGTCAGCAGCACCATGTTTGAAGAAGCTAAGTTGTGAGATGATAGAGCATGACTCAATGGCTGTTGTGGAAGATATTCGAGATGGGAGAAGGTTAGTTGCAGTAGAGAAGAGTGAAGTCCATGGTGAAAACACCACTCTTGGACAAACTTCTGTTATGAAGAATGCATATAAAACCCCTTGGGAGAATGAGAGCCACATAGCCAAAATGAGTGAGAGTGATATTTTAGAGAGTGAGTTGTGTGATTCCACCAAATGCGAGGCTGAGAGCATAAAAAGTGAGAGCTCAAGAGATACACAAAATAGTTTGAGAGATGATACAAAATGTGAGGACTTTGCTAACACTAACCTAATCATTTCTACTATTGGTGTTATTTCTTGCAATGTACAGGTTGGTTTTGAAGAAAGGGAGATAAGTGATACTCTTTTAGCACAAACCCCAAAGGAAAAAGATGAGAAGCCGACTTCGGAGGAGAGAGCATGCAATGCAATAAGATAGTCACAATACAGCAAGAGAATAGTTGTGAGTATAACCGTGATGTTATTTCCCCTTCTAAAATTTCTCATTCCTCCACTATGCACGACATATCAAATGACATGATTGCCTCTCATTTTGATAATGTGAAATTATTTACCCATGAGGAAATGCTTGATAGAATAGATCCTGCCCATGTTTTATGTTATGTCATGTCTGCTGAACCTATTAATTTGAAATCTGCTATCAAGAGCATTTGTGAACTCACAAATTTTGACTATCTAATTAAAGGAAACACCTTCTGTTATAAATTTCACTTCATTGGAAATTGTGATGTGCAAAGAAAATTTATCGTGCACGGCATATGCATTACTTGTGATCAACTTTCTGCCTTAAAAGCTCTTGTCTTGCCCCAATACCATTGTGTGCACAATTCTGCTGCATGTCAAACGAATATGAATGTTGATACTTATGCTAGTTGGCATGATATGAATAATTCTGCTATTACCCTCGCTAATATTTTCAACCGTACTTGCAACTTTTATGATCACAAAACTTCAGACTTGTTGATTTTTCAATGGGGTGGTCCCTTGAGTACAATAACTTGCTGCCATGAAAACTATTGTTTTGAAATTTGGGAGGAACAAAAAGAACAGAACAATAAAATGTGTGTGATGTGGAATGTTTGCCCGATCTTTCACCGCAAGAACCACCGAATAACTATTCTTCCAACCACGTGGCAATCCACGCAACCTGAAGAACTTGGATAGATTTTAGGCGAGCAACATGAAGATAAACAACACGCCTCACGCCAAGCACGAACACCCTTGGCAGATCCAAGAACCTTCACGCACGCACGATAACTCTTGACAATTCAAGAACACTCATGCCTTTATTTCAAAGATAACCGACGAACGCCCGAGACGCCGTCTACACGCCGGTCCCTTGGGACGGAGGCGACCTTGAACACAATGTTCTACATAACTTTTCAACTCCCCAAATATTGAGGCACCCCCTCTGGTTATAAAGGCCAAAGGGTAGGAGCCGCTGAAACCTAAACTGGTTCGACTCAGATACCTAAACCTAATTGGACTCAAACTGATACAAACCGACCCATGGTTGGGTTCGGCCATGTTTGGCACGCAGGCCCTAATTAACAACACCTTAGACTTATATTACTATTACATATGTCCTAGCGTGTCAACGGACCAATATAATGCCGACGATGCCCGTATCATCCTCCCCTTCTTAGAAAGGCGTTGTCCTCAACGCCGGAAGGTCTTCTCCAGCGCTTGTGGCGTCAAATCTGCATATCGCCACGATCCTTCTTCATCCTCAAGTCTTTGCCGGCCTACCACACCACTTCCTCCCTCTCGTCTAGATAGACTTGCACTTGACGCCATCCATGTTTGGCACCACCAATCTGATTGAGACACATAACTTAGACTGCAACATGTAAACGCTCCACGCAAATCACCCCAAACACAACAGGACAAATTCCTGCACATCAAGGGTCCAAATAAGCTGAATACGCCTGCGGATGCAATCTAAAATTGTTGAGGTCAACCAAGTGCACCACCCAAGACGAACAGGACATTCCTGCAATCCTCGGATCCAAATGAACTGAGTTCACCATCGCTTGGAACTAAAAACGAGTGTCTCTTCTCTTTTTCTTTTCCGCTTCCTGCCCGTAAACATTCTGTACCGATCTGAGTTGTCACGTATAGACAATATAAGAACCAATCGGTACTCTACACAACAGGGATTTTTTTTCCTTCTCAAACTGAGCAGCCACGTATGGAAACACCAAAACCGATCGAGACTTGAGTCGATAACGCACGCCGGCGGGACGTGGCCCAACCAATCCGATCTTATATCTTCTTTCCTTTTCTATTCCCATGCGGAAGCAAACTCTTTTTTTTTTTAATTTCTGATCGGATCCGGTAATTAAGCAGTCAGCTATGGAAAGTCCTCAACGATCCTCCCATCTATTCCTTTCTTCTGCTGATCGCCTCAATTGCAGCCAATGAGATCCGAACTGATTTTTTTCCTTTCCTTTTCTCTTGCCGATCACAAATCTCCTTGTCTTTTTTCTCTCTTCGATCTGGACTCCACGTACGAACGGAAACAACACGAATCAAACAGAGCCTGCCTTTTCCTATCGACGGAACCATCTAGCCGAGATTTGGAAATCGAAACGGCCTCTTATCTTCCTTCCCCAACTCGCCGACCTGCAATACCTCGCCGACCTGCTTCCTCCACGCGCCGAGATGCAAATTCTTGCCAACTCGTCGCCCTTCCTTCCAGCAATTACAAAACAAACTGGACGAACTCCTCGCGGTGATCAACCTGGCGCTCTGATACCACATGATACGGATCACTCCGAAGATCCCTTGAATTTTTAGTTCTACATAATTTTTCAACTCCCCTAATATTTCTGGTTTGGGTTGCTCACAGTGAGGTTGTGTTGATCGATCTCATCTAGATCGGTTGACTGGGAGGAGTTTGATTGGAGGCTCTTGCGCAGATTGATTTGCTTGGAGGAGATCGTGCATTGAGGCTACAGACTGATGTTGTGTTTGTGCAGATTGGTTTCTGGTTAGATCGATTTGTGTGGAGCCTGCTAGGGGATTCAACGCAAGAGAAAAGGAAGATACGTGCAGATTGGCAAATTCGCGATCTACTGTAGCTACAGTACCGCGAAAAAAAAAACAAGGCAGCCTGGTTCGATCGCTGCCTGCAGTCCAGAAACGATCGTTGATTTGTCTTTGACACCACGGCCTGTAGGAGATGAACCGGGGGCTGTGCGCATACCCATTGGAAAGGTCACGAAATTATCTTTCCAAAGAGTCCTTATTTGCCACGTTTGGATCTCGTATGAAGGTGTTGCATCCGTTTTAAATTCAGAACTCCTGTCTGTCCGAGTTGGCAGAGATCCGATTTTCCCTGCACCAGAATTGGGCGAATTGGTGTTCTGTCCGAGTTGAGGGAGCGCTCCGAGGTGGGGTTGTATTGCTTGATTTCTGGTTTGCTGCAGCGGCGTTCTCGTGGTGTGGGAGTCCTTCTGTTCTACGTTTTCCCTGCAACAGTTTGTCCGAGTTCTATTGGAGTCCTACAGCTACACGTTTTCCTTGCCATCGGTTTGGCCGAGTTGCAGCTAGTGGTCTGAGTTTTGCATCGAGGGAAGGAGCAGCACGCACGTTCCGTCCGCGTGCGTTCCGGCCGCGCAAGCTGATCGCTCACTGATCTCTGATCGCTAGCTGATCGCTGCCGCTTGCTGCTATTATTCAGATATGGTTTTATCCAGACCTGTTCGTGTGAAGGCTCCAAAATATGAGGATGTATATCATGATTACACTACTATTGTGATAGGTTCGGCACTTGATTCCGCACCCATAGATTGGAGGTTAGAGAATTCAGCTACATATTCAGAATTTCAGATTTGGGAATCGATTATGGACCAAGGTTTTGCAAGATGTCGTGAACTGAATAGCACTTTTGGTGGACGTCTTGAACATGCTCTTGCCTATCGTCGTGTGGATGAGACTGTGGCTGGCTGGTGGAATGATGAGAGGTCCGCGCAGGATATCACCGGTGGAACATCTAGTTGGGGAGACTTCAAACAATTTCTGCGTACTAGATTTATGCAGCAGTCCACGGAGCTGGACAAGGTGATTATACCTGAAGAGGTTGAACCTTTGAGCGGGCTGAATATGCAACTCAAAAGGGTACATGATGAGGCTTGCAAAATAGTTGACAAGTGTCAGCGATGGAGTTTATTTCAGACTCAATGCATGATAAAAGGCAAACACTGCAAGCTCATGATTGATGGTGGTAGCTGTACTAATGGCATAAGCAAGGCAATGGTGGCAGCATTAGGGTTGTCTACTTGGCGTATTCCTGAACCTAAGCATTTGGCGTGGATAAATAATTGTGGTATGCTGAAGGTTACTCATAAGGTGCGTGTGCCATTTACAGTTGGTGACTATGTTGATGAGGTTGAGTGCGATGTGTTGCCATTGGAGGTATGTGGGCTGTTACTTGGTCGTCCATGGCAGTATGATCGCAATGTTACCATGCTGGGCGAGCAAATACATATTCTTTTGTGCATGATGGTAAGCAGCGGACTTTGAGGCCTATGAGCGATGATCAAATCAAGTCCGATGTGGTGCTGGTGATACACAAGGAGAGGTTGCATAAAGCTGAACCAAAACAGCGGTTAGCTAAGTTGCAGCAAGTGGAGCATGATGCAAGGAGCGTTGGTACAGAAATTGATTCAACTATGCATGTAGATGACAAGCCTGTGTTTGTTGGTGACAAGCTAGTTGAAGACAAACCTCTTAGTGGGGAGACGAAGGGTATTGCAGCGAGCGTTCCAGTTCGTGTTGACATGGGTGTTCAGACCGATGACAGTGGTGCTGATCGTGTTCCGGTGCATATGGTGCCGCGGGTAGTCAGCCACAGTTTTGTGAGAACACCTCGGAGACGTTTTGTTGGAGCAGCAGTGTGTGTGCATAGAGGCAAGGATGGACGTGTTCGTCAGTTGTGTGGCCCGGGCATTACTACTTTGCAGGGTCGTGCTAAGCAGGTTCATGTTCAGCAGCAAAGAGCTCCATCAAGTGTTGAGAAGAAGAAGGTGGTGGCGCCGAAGTCCAAGCTCATGTGGCGAAGAAAGGAGGCGTCAAGTGTTGTGTCAAGTCAAGCAGGCCGAGAGGGAGGATGTGGTGTGGTAGGCAAGCAAGACTTGAAGACGGCGAACATGCGTGGTGCTATTGTTTATATCCAGCCACCTTTTCGAGCAGACCCTCACGCGTTGGGGACAACGCTTTTTGAAGGGGGGGAGGATGATACGGGCATGACGGAGGAGGTGAAGTCCAATTTCAGGACTCCACCAAGTTAGATGTATTCGTCGTGTGTTGCTATTTTAAATAATTAGAGTTTTTAATAATTATGAGTTTGGGCTTGGTTTGGGCCTGTCCAACCAAGTCAACATAGGGCCCATTAGTGGGGCGGTACTGTAGCGCGGTCCTGTAGCGTGGTACTGTAGCGCGGTACTGTAGCACCCCTCCATATAAGGCTAGGGGCTGCGAGTTAGAAGGGGTTCAGAAAATTAGGTTAAAAACTACTACGTGTGTTTCTTGGTGAAGCATCCCTCCGGGGACGGCGATGCCATTTATCAGTTTGTAATAAAGATTGCTGCGGAGGTTCTTGTGTTCATCAAGGATTGTCGTACTTTGGTTGGAGGCGTGGTGATCTTCATCACGTTGCTTGCTGGATTCGTTCCTCTTCTCCAGGTTTGCGTTCATCGTGTAATTGGGAGAATTATTACCTTGGTTGTCTCGCTGTGAAAGATCGGGCAAAACTCTAGGATCGACGGGGTTGATCCGTATCAGTGTGACATCTACATCTACCATGCATATACCTTGTTTCTTTCCATTAGTGGAGCTACAGGATATCAAAAACCGAGGACGGTTTTTCTTGAAGAAAAAGGGAGGATGATGAGGATCGACCTAGGCAACTAAGGTTGTTTAGCTACAAGAGAATTTTATGCTTCCATAACAAATATCAGGTGCATCATATTTTAATCCCTTCTACATTTACTATACGAAACAAATCAGAACTACTACTTTTCTTGAATAATATTTGTAGGCATCACAAGAACAACATGACAAGCGCCCCGTTTATGAACAAGGAGCAACTAGTACGCGGGCTAGATAAATTCACTGCCAAGAACAAATATGCATTCTTTGACTGGAAAGAATTATTGAGCCATGTCAATGATCAGGTGAACACATATACTTTGGTTTCACTATTTTCTATGACAAAAGAGGCAAAGCTACTACTTGAGTTAAATTTATGTAGGCCCCTTGATGATGATCAACGCCAACTAAAAGTCAAGATGAAAAGGAACTCAAGATCCATGTTGCTTGCCATTGATCACAATAAGAAGACCACTTCAAGAATGAAGAAACGAAGATTAGCAAGGTGCCCCAATCAGCAAACGTCGCATGAACATCTCCAGATTTCGTCACTTATCTTGCTGGACCATGACACATGAACATGTTCGTGTGTAACATGTTTGGAGGGTCACACTGGACAGGAAATCAAGTCTACTTTCCAGCAAAACAAACCGTGCATCATTTGAAGACCCAAGTCAAAAGATATGTGATTTCCAATGCAAAGCTGTCAAGACATTTATTGCTGCACGAGGCTCCACACTTCTGCTCCCCAACCACCCAAGTAACCACGAAATTGAGCCTCATTTTCATGCTGGTTTCACACCTAAGCTAGGAGGGATGTTCCTAGTATAAATACCCCTTTCCCCACTTCAACTAGAACTCTTTGGCAATTTGTTTTCAGCATAGGTTAGCTAAGTGCAACCAGAATATTGTTTGAGAGTTCACTTCCTCCTTAGCTCTTGTAAACTTGCCTTGTGAGAGGGTAAACTCACTTTGTGATTTACAACAGCAGCCGTTGAGGCGGCGACCAGTTCGTGCTTCCAACTTCGTGCGTGGTTGTGTGGATTGGAAACTGAGAGTGTGGTTGGGCGAATACTTGTTGCTGGTTGTTGCATTGCAATAGTTAGCTTCGGTTTTGTCAGGTTGCACTACTTCTCCATTACCCGACAACGTTGTTGGCTGGGATCGAGGGTTTCCTTCGTACCCTTCAGGTGGCGTTGATTCTATCATCAAGCAGATCCTTCGTGAAGATCGGCCACCCCCGCATCACTCGGTTTCCTCATCTCCATACGCCTCCAAGGTTGAAGGGAAACTCCCATGCTCAACCTTCTCGACCTCGTCGCCTCCAAAGGTCAATGCCATAGTGTAGGCATCATCACTCGACTCCTTTGCGGAAGGGAAAATCCCATGCTCCGCTTCATCACTTGACTCCATTGCCGAAGGGAACATCCCATGCTCGGCATCATCATCACTTGACCCATGGTCATAGGTGATAGCATTCTCCATGGTCGCCTCCTTGGTCGAAGGGAAAATCCAATGCTCGACCGTCTTCTCATCATCTTGGTCACCGTCTTGTTCACCAACTTGGCATTCCCACATCATGTGACCTCTTCTATTGCACAGTGGGCACAAGAGATTAGGACATTCACGTGGATCATGGTCTTGGCCTTGGCAATTGTCGCATAGGAGGTCTTCATCTTGCCATATGGGGGCCAATGTGGTGGTGGCACTTGGTGTAGAGGCCATATCATGAGAAGTGCTTGAGAAGTGCGTCGTCTTCTTTTCATGTCGACGTTGACGCTCTTGAGTTGGCGTTCATCTTGCCATTCGGATGCTTCTCCTCATGTTGGCGTCGTCGTGCTTGTTGCCTTGGCGACCTTTCCTTGGAGCTTCCACTAGAGCTTGGTGACATGTTCCGAAGCTTGGCGAGTGTGTCGATGTCGGCTTCAAGCTTGTTCATGTCATGAGACTTCGTGGCATGGCTCTTGTGGCGTCTTCTTGATCTTGATGAAGAGTGTAGACGCTTGGCAAGCTTGTCGATGGCGTCCATGAGATTTTGGAACACACGGTTATTGTCGCCGAACTTGTCCAAGGGTGCATCAACCTTGTTCACTTGGTCATCTCTCATTTTGGTGTCGTTCTTGTGGCGCCTTGATGAGCTAGATGGGCCTTGACTTAGCTTGGCCTTGTCGATGCACTTCTTGGGGTGCCGCCTTTGGGTTGATGTAGAGTGTCGAGGCTTGGCACTCTTGGCGTTGTCCTTCTCGTGGCGCCTTCTTGAAGTTGAAGGAGAATGTCGAAGCTTGTCGCTCTTGGAGATGGCCTTGTCATGGCTCCTTCTTGAAGTTGATGGCGAATGGCGAAGCTTGGCACTCTTGGACGTAGATGGAGCTCCATAGGGTGAACTCATGGTGGTCTTCTTGTCGGAGCACCGTCTTGAGCTTGAACCATAGAAGTAGGTTGTGCCATGACGCTTGGTGGTGCCGCTCTTGAACATGGTGGTCATGGGGTCCTCTCCTCTTGCATGTTGTCGAAGTCGTCGCACATGCTACAAGAGTAGTAGTCGTAGACGTTCTCCACCATGTCATTGGAGTGGTAGTCATAGTAGTGGCGCTCCACCATGTCATTGTTGTCAAAGTTGGTACCATGTGATGAGGCATGTGAAGACACTTGCGCCTCATTGTCGTTGGAGCTCATGTAGTCGGAGTCGTGGTAGATGCGCACGTACTTGGAGTCGATACAATTTGATGAAGGTTGCTTGACGTCATGGTACCGCTCCTTGTCGTGTACGCTCGAATAGTCGGAGTCGTAGTCGGAGTAGTTGTAGCGGAAGTCTTGGTGATGATCCATCATGTCATCGGAGTGGTAGTCGTAGTAGTGGCGCTCCACCATGTCGTTGTTGTCGAAGTTTGTACCCTGTGATGAGGCGTGTGAAGACACTTGCGCCTCATTGTCGTTGGAGCTCATGTAGTCGGAGTCGTGGTAGATGCGCACGTACTTGGAGTCGATACAATTTGGTGAAGGTTGCTCGACGTCATGGTACCGCTCCTTGTCGTGTACGCTCGAATAGTCGGAGCCGTAGTCGGAGTAGTTGTAGCGGAAGTCTTGGTGATGATCCATCATGTCATGGGGGTCATTGTCGGTGTATTCGTAGTAGTAGTCCCCCATGTCCTCAAAGTGTGAGGCATCATAGTTGTTGTGGCTCATCATGTACTCATTGTCATCTTGGCCTCCATAGTGGCATTCACTCTCCCTAGACATGTTAACTCACAAGACAAGTGTATATATGTGGAGTGGAAAGGAACTAGAACACAACCTCTCACCTTGTAGATAGTATTGGACGTCGTGGACAACCAAGGGAAACGATCACAAAGTAAAATGCTTGTGTTCAATTATCCAAAGCAAACTCCAAAACACACACGGCTTAAAAGTTGGTAAGAAGGTATGGTAGGTGGAAAGCAAATTGAACCAACCGGAAACCAAGATATTGTCAAAGCAAGTAGAGAACCACGATGATCACAAAGCAAATACAAGTCAATCTCAAAGATAGGAAACACACGCGCGGAGAGATAAATGGGACTCGTGCAACCAAGAAGTGAGCTAAAGAACCATATGATCCTAGCGAAGACTATAAGCTCGTGTTGCACAAGTACAAGGAGAGCTACTAGCTCGATTGCAATTTATTTGGTGGGCTACAAGATTTGCACAACAATGCACCACCTACTAGATGTTCATCGAGCTTGCGCTTTCCTACAAGATATGGCAAGTGGTGTTTCTTCTTTTCTTTTCTTTCTCTTTTGATTTGGCACGTTTTGCTTCTTTTCTCTTTTTGCTTTTTGCTCACCCACTTTTTGATGCCAACAACAAGATATATCAACTAGCGCATACAACGTTTGCTCGGAAACTACACGGTGCAAATGTGCAAAGCCCAAGCAATCATCAAGAGCTAGCCTCAATAGGACAAGATAAACACAAGGGTATGATGGCTATCAAAGGAATGGCAAGGGGTAAAGATTGGCGATGTTATACCTTTCGTCGATGTTCTTCACCCGTTGATGTAGAAGCTTCGTGCTTGCCCACGAATTTTGGTGGTGGTAGATGATGGATCTTCCGCAATGGTGATAAAGGCCTTGATCGTAGCTTCGAAACGAGCCGAAGAACACCAAAAACGGAGTCCGGAATCAAAAGATATGGCCAAAACAATTTTCAGAAATTTCAGTTTTCTGGAGGTACCGCTTAACCCAGCGGTAGTACCGCTGGTGGTACCGCTCGAGCGGTCCGAAAGGCAGTTTTGGCGGTACCGGCTGGCGGTAGCACTGTAGCGGGCGGTAGTACCGCAAGGATAAGCGGTAGTACCGCTGGAGGTCACAGAACACTCCCGAGAACGCGAAATTCCGCGATTTTGGCGGAAATTCTCGCCGAAAAACCTCAAATCGAAGGGGCAAATGATGGAATTAGGCCATGGGAACGCAAAGGAAGGTAGATCAACTCGTAAAGCAATAGATCTTTGGATCAAAACTTGCAAAAACGCACTCAAATCTCAGATCGATCCAAAAGCAAATTGGGGCTATTTTTGGTGGAAATTTTTGAATTTCTCAAAATCAAAGAAAAATTTGGGGATTTGTGGGGAAACAAAGTCAAATCCGTGGCAACCATGCTCTGATACCAAATGATAAGGTTTGGTATCAGATCAAGCACAAGGTATGGCTATTTTTGTGGGGATTTTCGAATTTTGACCAAGAACAAGAAAAATTGGGGGAAATCGGTGGCAACACAAGGTCAAATCCGTGTAAACCTAGAGCTTTGATACCAAATGATGTAGTACGGGACTACTAGGGTGGCCCGATCTTCACGGATTGACGAACGAGTGGACGAACTCACACAAGAACGCGAAGAACACGAAGAACACGAGGAAGAACGCAGCGGAATACTCGAACACAAACAAGATACAAGAACCGTTTCCCTTGCCGGTCGGTCCAACCGGCCCAATAGAATCCCAAAGGGAGAGATTGGCAAGATACACAAGAAGGGATCTTAGATGGTTGTTTCTCCAACGGCCAACCGAGCCGTTCTAATAAAGTCACCCGAAGATGAAAGATTGGCAAGTAGTCTAGCTACAAGTAGAGGTCTTGAATCCACGAAGGGATCCTCTCCACAAGGGGAGGAACCATCCCCACAAGGGGAGGAAGGAGACCTTTGAGAAGAAGGAGTCTAGCTCTACTCTAATCTCAAAACATAGTCTGTCTAGATCTGAGATCGGGAACTCCTATTTATAGTGTTGACCAAAAGGGGTAGGTGGGGGAGGTTACATGGGCCTCCAACCCGTGCTGGACCCGCAGCGGCGGTACTACCGCTGAGTCAAGCGGTAGTACCGCTGGTGCGGGCTGGGCGCCCGCTTCCCACCTCGGCGGTACCGGTTGGTACCGCTGCAGCGGTACCGCTTGGTACCGGACAAGCGCTCCGAAGCTGGTTCCAGCGGCAGCAGGGGCGGTAGCGGTGGCGGTAGCTTCTCGGGCGGTAGTACCGCCTATCCCAGCGGTACTACCGCTGCCTGTGTCTTTTCTCCTCTTCCTTCTTCTCTTCCAAGCCACCGTCTTGGCGTCCTCCATTCCTCTTGCACCTTGGTCATCCTCCCGTGTACACGTACCCGTCATGACACACCTAGCAATGCAAGAGGAGTGATGGTCAAGTAGTATACAGTCCAAAGCAGACATATCGTGACTCACATAGTGGAAGGAGTTCACCTTTGAGGTCCATTGTGACTTGTGGAGTGTTGGAGTACTTGACATGGTGATGGTCCTAGGTTGGGCTACATCAGTGCACGTGGGTCAGATGACGTAAGGAGGGTCCGTATACTCCTAGATGGCTAGGAAGGGTCCACGGGGGTCCAGATGGCTAGGATTATCGCACGTGGTTTAGGATGACCTAAAAGTGCTACTGATACTCCTAGATGGCTGGGAGGGGTGCACGTGGGTCAGATGACGTAAGGAGGGTCCGTATACTCCTAGATGGCTAGGAGGGGTCCACGGGGGTCCAGATGACTGGGAGGGGTGCACGTGGGTGAGATGACGTAAGGGGGGTCCGTATACTCCGAGATGGCTAGGAGGGGTCCACGGGAGTCCGTATGGCTTGGATTGTCGCATGTGCTTTAGGATGACCTAAAAGTGCTACTGATAAACCAAGATGGCTGGGAGGGGTCCACGTGGATCAGATGACGTAAGGAGGGTCCGTATACTCCTAGATGGCTAGGAGGGTTCCACGGGGGTCCAGATGGCTAGGATTGTCGCACGTGCTTTAGGATGGCCTAAAAGTGCTACTGATACTCCTAGATGGCTTGGAGGTGTCCACGGGGGTCCATATGGCCAGGATTGTCGCACGTGCTTTAGGATGACCTAAAAGTGCTATTGATACTCCTAGATGGCTGGGAGGGGTCACGTGGGTCAGATGACGTAAGGGGGGTCCGTATTCTCCGAGATGGCTAGGAGGGGTCCACGGGAGTCCGTATGGCTTGGATTGTCACATGTGCTTTAGGATGACCTAAAAGTGCTACTGATACTCCTAGATGGCTGGGAGGGGTGCACGTGGGTCAGATGACGTAAGGAGGGTCCGCATACTCTTAGAAGGCTAGGAAGGGTCCACGGGGTTCCATATGGCTAGGATTGTCACACGTGCTTTAGGATGACCTAAAAGTGCTACTGATACTCCTAGATGGCTGGGAGGGGTGCACGTGGGTCAGATGACGTAAGGAGGGTCCGTATACTCCTAGATGGATTGGAGGGGTCCACGGGGGTCCAGATGGCCAGGATTGTCGCACGTGCTTTAGGATGCCCTAAAAGTGCTATTGATACTCCTAGATGGCTGGGAGGGGTGCTCGTGGGTGTGATGACGTAAGGGGGGTCCGTATACTCCGAGATGGCTAGGAGGTGTCCACGGGGGTCCGTATGGCTTGGATTGTCGCATGTGCTTTACGATGACCTAAAGTGCTACTGATACTCCTAGATGGCTGGGAGGGGTGCACGTGGGTCAGATAACGTAAGGAGGGTCCGTATACTCTTAGAAGGCTAGGAAGGGTCCACGTGGTTCCATATGTCAAGGATTGTCGCACGTGCTTTAGGATGACCTAAAATTGCTACTGATACTCCTAGATGGCTGGGAGGGGTGCACGTGGGTCAGATGACGTAAGGAGGGTCCGTATACTCCTAGATGGCTAGGAAGGGTCCACGGGGGTCCAGATGGCTAGGATTGTCGCACGTGGTTTAGGATGACCTAAAAGTGCTATTGATACTCCTAGATGGCTGGGAGGGGTGCTCGTGGGTGAGATGACGTAAGGGGTCCGTATACTCCGAGATGGCTAGGAGGTGTCCACGGGGGTCCGTATGGCTTGGATTGTCGCATGTGCTTTAGGATGACCTAAAAGCGCTACTGATACTCCTAGATGGCCGGGAGGGGTGCACGTGGGTCAGATGACGTAAGGAGGGTCCGCATACTCTTAGAAGGCTAGGAAGAGTCCACGGGGTTACATATGGCTAGGATTGTCACACGTGCTTTAGGATGACCTAAAAGTGCTACTGATACTCCTAGATGGCTGGGAGGGGTGCACGTGGGTCAGATGACGTAAGGAGGGTCCGTATACTCCTAGATGGCTTGGAGGGGTCCACGGGGTCCAGATGGCCAGGATTGTCGCACGTGCTTTAGGATGCCCTAAAAGTGCTATTGATACTCCTAGATGGCTGGGAGGGGTGCTCGTGGGTGTGATGACGTAAGGGGGTCCGTATACTCCGAGATGGCTAGGAGGTGTCCACGGGGGTCCGTATGGCTTGGATTGTCGCATGTGCTTTACGATGACCTAAAGTGCTACTGATACTCCTAGATGGCTGGGAGGGGTGCACGTGGGTCAGATAACGTAAGGAGGGTCCGTATACTCTTAGAAGGCTAGGAAGGGTCCACGGGGTTCCATATGTCAAGGATTGTCGCACGTGCTTTAGGATGACCTAAAAGTGCTACTGATACTCCTAGATGGCTGGGAGGGGTGCACGTGGGTCAGATGACGTAAGGGGGGTCCGTATTCTCCGAGATGGCTAGGAGGGGTCCACGGGAGTCCGTATGGCTTGGATTGTCACATGTGCTTTAGGATGACCTAAAAGTGCTACTGATACTCCTAGATGGCTGGGAGGGGTGCACGTGGGTCAGATGACGTAAGGAGGGCCCGCATACTCTTAGAAGGCTAGGAAGGGTCCACGGGGTTCCATATGGCTAGGATTGTCACACGTGCTTTAGGATGACCTAAAAGTGCTACTGATACTCCTAGATGGCTGGGAGGGGTGCACGTGGGTCAGATGACGTAAGGAGGGTCCGTATACTCCTAGATGGCTTGGAGGGGTCCACGGGGGTCCAGATGGCCAGGATTGTCGCACGTGCTTTAGGATGCCCTAAAAGTGCTATTGATACTCCTAGATGGCTGGGGGGTGCTCGTGGGTGTGATGACGTAAGGGGGTCCGTATACTCCGAGATGGCTAGGAGGTGTCCACGGGGGTCCGTATGGCTTGGATTGTCGCATGTGCTTTACGATGACCTAAAGTGCTACTGATACTCCTAGATGGCTGGGAGGGGTGCACGTGGGTCAGATAACGTAAGGAGGGTCCGTATACTCTTAGAAGGCTAGGAAGGGTCCACGGGGTTCCATATGTCAAGGATTGTCGCACGTGCTTTAGGATGACCTAAAAGTGCTACTGATACTCCTAGATGGCTGGGAGGGGTGCACGTGGGTCAGATGACGTAAGGAGGGTCCGTATACTCCTAGATGGCTAGGAAGGGTCCACGGGGTCCAGATGTGATGAGGACATCCCTAGTTCTTATACACTTTCTCCAAATGAAGATGTTGCTGTTCAAGACAAACCTGCTGAATTGAGGAGTGGACCAATGACAAGATCAAGAACCAAGTTATTAGAACAGCAGGTGAACTCACTCTTATTAGAATATGATGTTTGTAATTCTGAGAATTTTATACTACCTAAATCTATGCATTTATGTATGATCAGGGTTATTAATAACACAAGCATTCATGGAGGAGAGGAGCTGCAAGGCATGGAGTACATAGATGATCACATGAAGAACAAGAGGGAATGCATGGAGGATAAAGTTCAGAACAACTACTACAAGTGCTCGAGGGAGGAGAGGGAGGCAGGAGCACATGGGAGAGAGAAGAGGATGGCGTACAACACCATGTTGATGCGCCAAAGGAGGAGTCCTAGTTCTACAAGGACAAGGACCTGCGAGTCCTTTAGGCCGAACCCAATTGGGTCGGTTTGTATCAGTTTGGGTTGCACCCCAACCCGAGTCAGACTAGTCTTGATGCGCCCCATCCTTTGGGCCGCATCCCTCCCCCATATAAACCCTATTGCTGCGAGTTATTAGGTTAGACTACGATAAAACATAAACCCTAGAACCTCTAGATTGGATCGCTGCTAAGCATTCATCTTGAAGTATTGTTACTGCTTGCAAATTCTGCGTGTTATCTGCTGTTCCATTGGGAATAAGGAGGTACAGGACCACTTGTAGTCGGTGGCTACTTGTGCAAGCGTGTGGAGTTGAGAATATCCTTAGGGTTGCAAGCTATTGCATTGGCAATAGGGATCGGCCAGGAGAGTTTTCAGTATCACACGAGGTATCTACATCATCCATCCACGAATCCATCACCATCTCGCTGAGAAGATCGGGCCGCCCCATATCATCTTGGTATCAGATTCACAGGTTTACTCGGTGAGAACGTTCCATCCCCTTAGTTTGAGTGTTTTTTTATTCCTATCCAGAAAAAGCCTACAAAAATATTTAGTTTTATCTTTGCCATAGCCTTAGATCACACCAATTTGCATAGTTTACTTGCTGTTTGAGTTGGTGTTTGCGTATCTTTTCTTTGTTTTTAGTTTCGAGTTCTTAGGTCTAGGGTTAGGGTTCTTATTGTTTAGTCGAGTTGATCCATCAAAAATCCCAAAAAAATTAGTTTCCTAGTTGTTTCCTACTCCAATCCGAGTTGAGATCGAGTTTCTGCCGCGGCACAAAGTTGTTCTGTTTTTCCTGCCGCGCCGTGGTTCTACTCCTAGTCGGAATCGAGTCCTACCGCGGCACCAAAACGCGTGAAAACCTGCCGCGCCTTCATCGAGTTGAACTCGGAATCCGTTTCCGGCCACGCCACAAAAACGCGTGAAACGCTGCCGTGAGTTGTACTCGGAGTCGGACCTGCTGCCGTGCCACAAAAAGGACGAGTTTTCTCTGCCGTGAGTTTTCTGGGCATAGTTTCTAGATTTTCGTTGTTTTCTTTTCACTTTCATTAGGACTTTCTTCTGAACTTTGTGAGATTTAGATACAGCCTTTCTACAACCCAAAATTTTAGGTACATTACCCATAAGACTAGCTGTTCTTTTGCTCACAGGCTGCTCCATCGTTTGCTGCACGGTTTGTGTTTCTACCAAAAATTTGCTGCGGTGCGACATATAGTAGCCAAAGAGAGTGCTACAGTGAAAAGAGAAAATTGCAAAGCGGCCGACAGTTTCATTCCCTTGGAGCAATCTTGTGCCTGTTTTTCGTTGAGCATAGCTAGTGTCTTTCAAGTGCATTGCAAAAGTTCCCCATATATTTGCTTTGCCACATTTGTCTCCAAAATTTGTGTGAGTTTACATAGGTGTGTTCTCATATCATCACAAACAGCAAATAGGCTTTGTTATTTTGGTGTGTTAGGTTTCCCACCCACAGATCCACCAAATACCCTGTTTTGTCCTGTGATAATTGTACACCTTGATATTCTCTCCTTCACATCAAGTCACGATAGTTGCTACTACTAGTGGGTAAGTCCTTCTATTCACTTTGGAACGGTAAGATACTCCTTATTTGCTGCTTTTGAGTGACTTGAGAGATCACACCACTACCTATATTTTTATTTCACTAACCTATTAATCATGGATCTTTCTAGTGATGCTCTTTTGCAGCAACAGAAGGGGGATGATGAAGTGGTCAAGTGGAATGAGTTTGTGGCATTGAAGGACTCTTTGACACGTCATATTACCAAGGTTAATGATGAGGTTTCGACACACCTTAAGGATCTCGATGACCATGTTTCTGGAGAGATACAGAATATGGATACTTCCATTGCTAGTCTAGCTAAATCATCCGACGCTCAGCAAAATCAGTTCAACACCTTGCAAACGTCGGTTACAACCATCACACAACAGTTGGCAGATTTGACACGGTTAGTGACTTCAAGACTTCCTAATCCTGCGGACCATGCTAGTGCTAGTGTGCACAATGATGGTCCTGCAGCACATGAGGATGCCAATTTCAATGGTGCGTATGGGAGAGGTTTGCACAGCATCATGGCCGTGGGGGTTATGTTCCCCACGCAAGGCGTGTTCCACTTGAGAATGCTGCCGCCGTTCATAGAGAGGATGATGGTTTGGGCAGAATTAAATTTTCTATCCCCAAATTCAATTTTGATAACAATGATGTGGAAGAGTACCTCAGGTGGGAGCTTAAAATTGAGAAGTTATGGCGGTTGTATGAGTTTACTGAGGACAAGAAAATTAAGCTTGCTTCTTCCGAATTTGATGGCTATGCACTTCAATGGTGGGACAATGTTCCTACACAAAGAGCAAGAGAGGGTCTGCCAGAAATTATTACTTGGCGAGCTATGAAGCAAGTTATGCAGGACAGATTTGTACCACCTAATTATGTTAGAACCCTCTATGACAAGTTACAAAATCTGAGGCAAGGCACTATGACAGTTGATGAGTATTTCAAAGAGATGGAATTAATTATGCAACGTGCCCGTGTGCGTGAGGAGCCAGAACAGACGATGCAGCGTTTTCTCTCAGGTTTACAATATAAAATCCGAAGCAAAGTGCGTCATTACAATTATCAGGACATGAATGAGTTGCTGCATCATGCACGAGAATCTGAAGCCACATTGGTTGAGGAAGCTCAGTTTTCAGCTCGGAGTGCTTCTAGGAGCAGGTTTTCAGCACCTACTCCATCCACACCATCAGCCCCAACTTTTTCTAGCCGTGGCAATGCATCTAGCAAAGCTGAACCTACTGTTACTAATGCAAAGAAAGCACCACCATCAGCAGCAAGTTCCAGCAATTCCACTACATCTACAGCACGGAATAGAGACATGAACTGCCATACATGTGGAGGAAAAGGTCACTTCAAGAGAGAATGTCCAAACAAGAAGGTTATGCTTATTAATGAGGACAATGAGTATGAAACAGGTGATGATGCTGATCCTAATGAGGTGGACGATGTATGTGATGATGATACTGGTCCTATTGATGCATATGCTACACATTATCCATCTATTGTTTGCACACAAAACTCTTTGAGTGTTACACCAAGTCCTGAAAATCAGCGCTGCAACCTATTTCAAACCAAAGCTATTGTTGGTCCTCAAATGGCTTGCAAGGTTATAATTGATGGTGGGAGTTGCAGAAATTTGGCTAGTAGAGATTTATGTGCAAAACTGAAATTGAAGTATATTCCACACCCTCATCCTTATTACATACAATGGTTAAGTGACAAGGGAGAGATGAAGGTGAGCCATATGGTTCGAGTGGAATTTCAGATTGGACCATATAAGGATACCATTGAGTGTGATGTGGTTCCTATGACTGTTTGCCACATGTTGTTGGGAAGACCATGGCAATTTGACAGGAATGTGATACACCATGGAAGAGCAAATACATATCAGTTGAATTGGCATGGGAAGGACATTATATTGAGGCCTATGACACCACAGCATATTGTAAATGAGTCTCGTCAAAAAACAGAAGTACATCTTGAAAATGAGAGTGAGAGAGTAGATAAAAGAGCGAATAATAATTCTGAGAGTGATTCTAGCAAACCCAAACCGAGTGGTAAAATTCAAAGTGAGGGAGTGAACCTACTATGCATGTTAGCCACCAAAGAGGATTTGAGAGAATTTAGTGAGGATCCTAGTTTGCTTCCTATCGTGCTTATGCACAAGGGAGAAATTTTGGTTTCTAATGACATGACCCCTCTCTCTATTGGTGTTTCTAATGTGTTGCAGGAATTTGATGATGTGTTTCCGGATGACGTACCTCCTGGTTTGCCACCATTGCGAGGGATAGAACATCAAATTGACTTGATACCAGGAGCAACATTGCCAAACCGAGCTCCTTATAGGACAAATCCCCAAGAGACAAAGGAAATTCAGAAACAAGTCCAAGAGCTTCTTGATAAAGGGTATATTCGAATCAGCTTAAGCCCTTGTGCTGTTCCTGTTATTTTAGTTCCTAAGAAAGATGGTACTTGGCGCATGTGTGTAGATTGTAGAGCAATTAACAACATCACTATTCGTTATCGTCATCCTATTCCACGTTTGGAAGACATGTTAGATGAATTAAGTGGTGCTGCTGTTTTCTCTAAAATTGATTTGCGTAGTGGTTATCATCAAATTAGGATGAAAGAGGGGGATGAGTGGAAAACAGCCTTTAAAACAAAATTTGGTTTATATGAATGGTTAGTCATGCCTTTTGGTTTAACTAATGCACCTAGTACCTTCATGAGATTAATGAACCATGTTTTGAGAGATTTTATTGGAAAGTTTGTGGTTGTGTACTTTGATGACATATTAATTTACAGCCGCAATGAAGGTGAACATATTGATCATATTAGACAAGTTTGATGTGCTACGTGAAATAAACTTTATGGTAATCTTGCTAAGTGCACATTTTGCAAAGATAAGGTCATATTTCTGGGATATGTTGTTTCTAAACATGGAATTGAAGTAGATGTCTAAAATTGAAGCTATTAAAAATTGGCCTATTCCCATGAATGTTAGTCAACTCAGAAGTTTTATTGGCTTGGCTAGTTTTTATAGGAGGTTTGTGAAAGATTTTAGTACCCTTGCTGCAGCTTTGAATGATCTTACTAAAAAGGGTGTTGCATTTGAGTGGGGTGTTACACAAGATATTGCTTTTGATGAGATTAAAAATAGATTGATTTCGGCCCCATTGTTGATTCTTCCTAATTTCCATAAGCAATTTGAAATTGAATGTGATGCTAGTGGTATTGGAATAGGAGGAGTATTAATGCAAGAGAACAAACCCGTGGCTTATTTTTCTGAAAAATTGAGTGGAGCTCAATTGAATTATTCTGTCTATGATAAAGAATTGTATGCACTTGTTAGAGTACTTGAGGTTTGGAAACATTATTTGTGGCCAAAAGAATTTATCATACATTCTGATCATGAGGCATTGAAATTTTTAAAGAGCCAATCTAGTCTTAATAAACGTCATGCTAAGTGGGTAGAATTCATTGAATCTTTCCCATACATAATTCAGTACAAGAAAGGCAAAGATAATGTAGTTGCTGATGCTCTCTCTAGGAAAAGCATGTTACTAACACAATTGGATGTGCAAGTTCCTGGTTTGGAGAGTTTGCGTGATTTGTATGCTCAAGATCATGATTTTTCTGTCCCATATTCGAAGTGTACTAATGTGAAGGCATGGGATAAGTTTCATATACATGATGGATATTTGTTTCGAGCTAACAAATTATGTGTGCCCGAGTCGTCCGTGCGTTTGCTATTGTTGCAGGAGTCACATAGTGGTGGATTGATGGGACATTTTGGGCGTGAGAAAACATTGCATATGTTGGCTGATCACTTCTATTGGCCACGCATGAGGAGGGACGTGGACAGGTTTGTGAGGCGTTGCATTACTTGCAATAAGGCAAAATCAAAATTGAAGCCTCATGGTTTGTATACTCCTCTTCCTGCACCTACTACTCCATGGGAGGATATTAGTATGGATTTTGTGCTAGGGTTACCACGTACTAAAAGAGGTCATGATTCTGTATTTGTGGTAGTGGATAGATTCTCCAAGATGTCACACTTTATTGCATGCCACAAGAGCGACGATGCGTCGCATATTGCTAATCTGTTTTTCAGGGACATCGTACGCTTACATGGAGTACCAAGGACAATTGTTTCTGATCGGGACGTGAAGTTTATGAGCTACTTTTGGAAGACCTTGTGGGGGAAGTTGGGAACAAAGCTGCTGTTTAGTACCACTTGCCACCCACAAACTGATGGACAAACGGAGGTGGTGAATCGTACATTATCCACCTTATTGAGGGCTATGATCAAGAAAAATCTGCGGGAGTGGGAAGATTGTTTGCCGCATGTGGAGTTTGCTTATAATAGAGCGGTGCATTCTACTACTCAGTTGTCCCCATTCGAAGTGGTGTATGGTTTCAAGCCTATCACGCCACTTGATTTGCTGCCATTGCCACTTCAGGAGAGAGTGAACATGGAGGCAGCAAAGAGAGCTGATTTTGTGAAGAAAATACATGAGAAGACCAAGCACGCAATTGAGAGCAAGGGAAGACATGTGGCTGATCGTGTCAACAAGAAGCGCAAAGAAGTAATATTTCAGCCGGGAGACATGGTGTGGGTGCATTTTCGCAAGGATAGGTTTCCCACGTTGAGAAAGTCCAAGTTGATGCCACGAGGTGCTGGTCCATATAGAGTGCTTGCAAGAATCAATGATAATGCATACAAGATAGATCTTCCAAGTGATGAGTTTGGTGTGAGTAATTCCTTCAATGTGGCTGATTTGTCGCCATACTTTGGAGATGATCTTGCATCGAGGACGATGCCTTTTCAAGGGGGGAGGATGATGAGGACATCCCTAGTTCTTATACACTTTCTCCAAATGAAGATGTTGCTGTTCAAGACAAACCTGATGAATTGAGGATTGGACCAATGACAAGATCAAGAACCAAGTTATTAGAACAGCAGGTGAACTCACTCTTATTAGAATATGATGTTTGTAATTCTGAGAATTTTATACTACCTAAATCTATGCATTTATGTATGATCAGGGTTATTAATAACACAAGCATTCATGGAGGAGAGGAGCTGCAAGGCATGGAGTACATAGATGATCACATGAAGAACAAGAGGGAATGCATGGAGGATAAAGTTCAGAACAACTACTACAAGTGCTCGAGGGAGGAGAGGGAGGCAGGAGCACATGGAGAGAGAGAAGAGGATGGCGTACAACACCATGTTGATGCGCCAAAGGAGGAGTCCTAGTTCTACAAGGACAAGGACCTGCGAGTCCTTTAGGCCGAACCCAATTGGGTCGGTTTGTATCAGTTTGGGTTGCACCCCAACCCGAGTCAGACTAGTCTTGATGCGCCCCATCCTTTGGGCCGCATCCCTCCCCCATATAAACCCTATTGCTGCGAGTTATTAGGTTAGACTACGATAAAACATAAACCCTAGAACCTCTAGATTGGATCGCTGCTAAGCATTCATCTTGAAGTATTGTTACTGCTTGCAAATTCTGCGTGTTATCTGCTGTTCCATTGGGAATAAGGAGGTACAGGACCACTTGTAGTCGGTGGCTACTTGTGCAAGCGTGTGGAGTTGAGAATATCCTTAGGGTTGCAAGCTATTGCATTGGCAATAGGGATCGGCCAGGAGAGTTTTCAGTATCACACGAGGTATCTACATCATCCATCCACGAATCCATCACCATCTCGCTGAGAAGATCGGGCCACCCCATATCAAGATGGATAGGATTGTCGCACGTGTTTAGATGACCTAAAAGTGCTACTGATACTCCTAGATGGCTGGGAGGGTGCACGTGGGTCAGATGACGTAAGGAGGGTCCGTATACTCCTAGATGGCTAGGAGGGGTCCACGGGGGTCCAGATGGCTAGGAGGGGTCCACGGGGGTCCAGATGACTGGGAGGGGTGCACGTGGGTGAGATGACGTAAGAGGGGTCCGTATACTCCGAGACGGCTAGGAGGGGTCCACGGGGTCCGTATGGCTTGGATTGTCGCATGTGCTTTAGGATGACCTAAAAGTGCTACTGATACTCCTAGATGGCTGGGAGGGGTGCACGTGGGTCAGATGACGTAAGGAGGGTCCGTTTACTCTTAGAAGGCGAGAAGGGTCCACGGGGGTCCATATGGCTAGGATTGTCACACGTGCTTTAGGATGACCTAAAAGTGCTACTGATACTCCTAGATGGCTGGAAGGGGTGCACGTGGGTCAGATGACGTAAGGAGGTCCGTATACTCCTAGATGGCTTGGAGGGGTCCACGGGGGTCCAGATTGCACGTGCTTTCGGATGCCCTAAAAGTGCTATTGATACTCCTAGATGGCTGGGAGGGGTGCTCGTGGGTGAGATGACGTAAGGGGGTCCGTATACTCGAGATGGCTAGGAGGTGTCCACGGGGGTCGTATGGCTTGGATTGTCGCATGTGCTTAGGATGACCTAAAAGTGCTACTGATACTCCTAGATGGCTGGGAGGGGCACGTGGTCAGATGACGTAAGGAGGGTCCGTATACCCTTAGAAGGCTAGGAAGGGTCCACGGGTTCCATATGGCTAGGATTGTCGCACGTGCTTTAGGATGACCTAAAAGAGTTATTGATACTCCTA